>CAIGQW010003411.1:2796126-2808464 GCA_903798125.1 Danio choprae | reverse complement strand
TCATTTTGTCTTTATAAGTCCTCATTTTGTCTTTATAAGTCTTCATTTTGACATCTCTTAATTTCAAATTTATAAATCATAATTTTGACTTTTTATCTAATAATTTGGACTTTTAAAGGCTTGATTTTTGTCCTTACCTGGCTTCCATATGATATTAAAATAATATCAATAATATGAAATAATATTAATAATATGACCAAAGTGGGCTTGGGCGTGTGCAACAAATATGATTTCATAAAATGTAGAAATTATGATCTAGCAAGTTAAAATAATGAGATAAGCCCCACTAAGAAGAAAATCACAATAATGCACATATATGTCATGTAAAATGTTTGCATGTGTCTTTTTAAGACAGACTCAAAGTATATTGGCAGATGCTGACAGATTTCATAACAGACTGCAGAGGATTAGAATTATGCCTGTAATCAAATGCTGAACATAATTTACATGTCAACTGAAAATGAGATTTTAAAGGGAGGGGAGAAGAGACGGATGGAAATGGATGAAGATTAGAAGGGAGAAACCGGGATGAAGTTTTTCTTTCCTCGTGATGCTCTGAGTGATATTGGGCTTCATGAATAATAGAGCTCTGCTGTCTCCATTATATGAAGCTGTCTTCCGTTCTCTCTCTTTCACACGACTCATGCACTAATCTGACCTCAACATGAAAAGTGTTTCAGAAAATGTCACCAAAAGGGCAATTTTAGATCAGTTAGGTAACAGGATAGCTGGAAATGTACCAACAATGGATGCTTCCATTACCTTTTAATGTAGTTTGCAATCCATAAGTGCGGAAATAAATAGTTACTATTTAAGAAAGAGTCATCAGTAATTCCAGTTCTGGCATTAAATATTGTAGTTTTGTAATAGTAATTGTCTTCATTGGCTGGCCAAAAAGCGATTAGTTGAATTTACTTAAAAAAAACATTAGTAAATCTATTGCTTTTAAAGTGATTAGTTGACTTCACTTTAAAAAGTGAGCAAACCCATTGTTCATTCATTTATTTCCTCCGGCTTAGTCCCTTTATTCATTAGGGGTCACCACAGCAGAATGAACCATCAACTTATCCAGCATATATTTTTCACAGCGGATGCCCTTCCAGCTGCAACCCAGTACTGGGAAACACCCATACACGCTCACATTCACACACATACACTACGGCCAATTTAGCTTGTTCAATTCACCTATACCGCATGTCTTTTGGACTGTGGGGGAAACCAGAGCACCTGGAGGAAACTCACGCCAACACGGGGAGATCATGCAAACTCCACACAGAAATGCCAACTAACCCAGCCGGGACTCGAACCAGCAACCTTCTTGCTGTGAGGCGACAGTGCTAACCACTGAGACACCGTGCCACCCGAACCCATTGTTTTTAAAGCAATTAGTTGACTTTACATTAAAAAAAGTGAGTAAACCCTTTGCTTTTAAAGCAATTAGTTGACTTTACAAAAACTGAGTAAACCCAATGCTTTTAAACCAATTAGTTGCAACTATTTAAAGCAATTAGTTGACTACTTAAAAAAAGTGAGCAAATCCATTGCTTTTAAAGAGATGAGTTGACTTTACTTAAAAAAGTGAGTAAACCTATTGCCTTTAAACTGATTAGTTGTGTTTACTTAAACAAGTGAGTAAACCCATTGCCTTAAAATTATTGAGTAAATAATCTGTTCATAAATATAAAATATAAGTTAAGTCAACTTAACAGTTCCCAGTTCCAACAGGATAACTCACTTTTTAAAGTAAAGTCAACTTGTCGCTTTTAAAGCAGGGTTATACATTATTTTATTCAAAGTAAAGTAACTTATGGCCTTTTACAGTGTACTCATGTCCGAGGCCTTGATGAGCTGGGTTTGTGTTGTCAACATCTCATATTTTTACATACAATTAGACAGACAAATTAGTATATTAGTGAAATGATAAAAAAAAAACTATTAAAATAAGATATAAAAATCTAATATTTTAAAATATGAAAAATAGACAGACAAATGTGCTGATGAATGTTCCAGCTGTTATTCATTCATTTTCTTTTCGGCTTAGTCCCTTTAATAATCTGGGGTCGCCACAGCGGAATGAACCACCAACTTATCCAGCATATGTTTTACGCAGCGGATGCCCTTCCAGCTGCAACCCATCACTGGGGAACACCATACACACCTATTCACACTCATACACTACGGACAATTTTGCTTACCCAATTCACCTATACCGCATGTCTTTGGACTATGGGGGAAATCGGAGCACCCGGAGGAAAGGCTGGAAGGGTATCAGCTGTGTAAAACATATGCTGGATAAGTTGACAGTTCATTCTGCTGTGGCAACCCCTGATTAAAAAGGAACTAAGCTAAAGAAAAATGAATGAATGAATGATCTTCATGAAATATTTTAATTATTTTTGGCATAATAGAAAA
Organism: Danio choprae; assembly: GCA_903798125.1. NCBI lineage: Eukaryota > Metazoa > Chordata > Actinopteri > Cypriniformes > Danionidae > Danio > Danio choprae. Next base: position 2,806,052 of record CAIGQW010003411.1, on the reverse strand, counting down.
ATCAATAATTTTGACAAATACAATGTATTTTTGGCTATTGCCAAAAATCTACCCATACAACATAAGACAAACACATAAAAGTAGTATACATAGTAGTATACACATAAGAGCACTAAAATCATCCAACCACTGATTTTAGCATCTGAGCGAAACACCATTGGATGTGAACGGATGGGCAGAACAGCGTGTCCTCTTCATGTTTTAGATGACATGTCAAGCTCTCAACCTACATTAATCTTTAATCTTTCACATTTTTTCTTTCCATATACTGTTGAAGTCGAAATTATTAGCCCTCCTGTGATTTTTCCCAAATGATGTTTAACAGAGCAAGGAATTTTTCACAGTATTTCCTATAATATATATTTTTTCTTCTGGAGAAAGTTTCATTTTGGCTAGAATAAATGCAGTTTATTAGCCCATTAAGCATTTTTTTCTGATTGTCTACAGAAAAAAACATTGTTATGCAATGACTTGTCTAATTACCCTAACTTAACCTAATTAACCTAATTAAAATAGTTAAACCTTTAAATTGCACTGAATACAGTATCTAGTAAAATATTATGTACTGTCATCATGGCAAAGACAAAAGAAATCAGTTAATAGAAATAAGTTATTAAAACTCTAATGTTTATAAATGTGTAGATAAAAATCTTCTCGCTGTTAAACAGAAATTACAAAGAATAAATAAAATACAGGGGGGCTAACAGCTCTGGCGTCAACTGTATCTTCCATATTCTCTATACACTAAACAGACAGGTTTGCTGTTTCTCCTTTAAAGCGCAGCACACAGCCAATTAGCTACAAACAAATACACCAGAGTGAAAATCTCTGTGCACTCATTTCACCTCCCGAAAACTGATCCAGAATCAGATCCAGCACACAAATCAGAGACAACTCCCTTTCAGAGGAAAACAAAGACACAAGCGCAAACGCAAAGCATCCGACAGAGACAAACACATAAATCACTCAGAGCATAAAAAAGGCCAAATCCGCGCTTACCATCCAGTCCAAAGCAGGACGTGATTTTTTGGGCGTAGTTGCACAGTCCATCATAAGGAGGCTGTTTTTGCTGGTGCACTGCACTCTTCTCCCCCATCTCTACTGACAAACATACACACACTCACACCCTTCCAGACTCACAGGACGGCCCTGGCAGGACCTTCTGAGGCTGCGTCCTCATCAATAATTCACATTCGCACGCGGGCCACATGCACACGCGCACAGCAGACTCAGGAAAGTGCTGAGACGGAGAGTCCTCGCTGCATGTGTTCTGCTGTCCGGACTGAGAGCAACAACAGCAGCAGGAGGAGGAGATTCAGGTTACCGCGGCAGCCGTTGTCAAGGATAGGCTGGTGATGCTGCAGTCTAACAGGTAGAAAAAGTCTGCCGTTCCTGGTGCAGAGCAGGGCGGGGCATTTACGGGACGAGCAGAGCAGAGATGCAACAACACACAAACAAACACACACACACAAACACATAGAGATGAAGTCAAAATTATTAGCATTCCTGTGAATGTTTTCAAACATTTCCCAATTGATGTTTAACAGAGCAAGGAACTTTTCACAGTATTGCCTATAATATTTTTTCTTCTGGAGAAAGTCTTATTTGTTTTACAGTTTTTAAAGCCATTTTAAGGTCAATATTATTAGCCCCCTTAAGCAATATTTGTTTCTGATTGTCTACAGAACAAACCATTCATTCATTCGTTCATTTTCTTTTCAGCTTAGTCCCTTTATTAATCTGGGGTCGCCACAACGGAATGAACCACCAACGTATCCAGCATGTGTTTTACGCAGTGGATGCCCTTGCAGCTGCAACCCATCATTGGGAAACATACACATACACACTCATTCACACACATACACTACGGACAATTTAGCTTATCCAGTTCACCTATAGCGCATGTCTTTGGACTGTGGGGGAAATCGGAGCACCCGGAGGAAACCCACGCGAACACGGGGAGAACATGCAAACTCCACACAGAAATGCCAACTTACCCAGCCGAGGCTCGAACCAGCGACCTTCTTGCTGTGAGGCGATTGTGCTACCCACTGCACCACCACGTCGCCCAGAACAAACCACTCTTATACAATGACTTGCCTAATTACCCTAATTAAGCCTTTAAATGTCACATTAAGCTGGCCATTCCGACCATTGACTGTAAGATGATTCTCTTTAATAAACTTGCATTTGGGTCCTCAACTTTGTCGTCCAGCGTCCTCACATGACAGTATGTCCTCGTAAATCACCTCAATAAAGTAACACCTAAGTCATACCCATGTCATTATACAATTTTGTGTACTTGTAAACCACCTAAACAAGTACACACACACACACACACACACACACACACACACACACACACACACACACACACACACACACACACACACACACACACCTATTGTTGACAAAGTACACTCAAATAAAGATTGCAAATAAAGATTACTGAAGTAGGTTTTACAATAAAATACTCCTTCAGTTGTTAGAGTTGCGAGGACATTCATTGACACAAGCTCCTTACTTTGACCTCAAGCATCACTTGACCCTATAAAACCAAGCCTAAACCCTCAACAGCCCTTTAAAAGTCTACCAGAAAGTGAAGAGCGAAATGTCCTCCCTTTACTTTCTTCATTCTTATTCTGATGGTCCAGAGCTTGAACTGGCCTTCTCAAAGATAGTTGTACAAGTACACACACACATACACATTTTTATGCAGACTTCCTATAGACGTAACTAAGATGATATTTTATCCCCCTACCACTAAACCCAAACCTCACAGGAAACAAACCCCATTTTTTACATTTTCAAAATACTTCATTCAGTGTGATTTATAAGCTGTTTTCCTCATGGGGACCAAACAATGTCCCCACAAGGTCAGAATTGACTGGAATTTCTATACTTGTAGAGACACTTGGCCCTTACAACATGAGAAATACACATACAAACACACAATTAACCATTTCCTAGCCCTACAGCTTTTAATTTTTAACCAGCAATCCCGATAGCCGTTAAAAAAAAAAGAATTAGATCTAAGATTAAGCTATAGCTTTAAATAAGATAACACAAAGGTTTTAGTTTGCCTGAAAATTTGTCAAATAATTTCCAAATTAATTATTTCCACCTTTAATAAAAGTGACACTTGCATCAATTCTAATGCCAATTCATTGTTTTATGATCATTTAGATAATCTGTACTGAAAAATTGGACATTTCACTAATCAAGCATACATTTTTACATTTAAGAAAAATCTTTGATTGTGTTTTCCCATAGTAGGAGATGCTGATAGTACAGTAAAGTGATTCCATCTCTCAAGATGTTGCTCGGACATGCGGTGCTGATAAGCCGCTTCAGTCCTTCACAGTTCACTCATTGAACATGGGAACATGGCCATCGCTCAATAATCCAGACGGATATATTGATTCACCTAAGAGCTACAGCATTAAAACGACAAAGTGCTGAGCTGTGGGAAACCAAACCACTTGAATATTCCGCAAACCTCAGTTGCATTTAACATTGCACCATTAATATCTTATTATCTGTATTTAATGGTTACGCATTTTTATAATCTGCCATTACTCTGTGCAGGTAATGTGTTATAACTTATGTTATATGTTTAAAAAAATAACACTAGTACCAACATTCATGTACATTTTTGAGGTTGCTTGGACAATGAGCTACCAGCTGAGAATTTGGTGATGCAGCAGAAAAATATGTCATATACAATATATTTTTATGTTTCATATTAACATATATGGGCGGCACGGTGGCGCAGTGGTTAGTACTGTCGCTTCACAGCAAGAAGGTCGCTGGTTCGAGTCCCGGTTGGGTCAGTTGGCATTTCTGTGTGGAGTTTGCATGTTCTCCTCATGTTGGTGTGGGTTTCCTCCAGGTGCTCCGGTTTCCCCTACAGTCCAAAGACAAGCGCTATTGGTGAATTGAATAAACTAAATTGGTCATAGTGTATGTGTGTGAATGAGTGTGTATGGATGTTTCTCAGTATTGGGTTGCAGCTGGAAGGACATCGGCTGTGTAAAACATATGCTGGATAAGTTGGCGGTTCATTCTGCTGTGGCAACCCCTGATGAATAAAGGGACTAAGCCAAAGGAAAATGAATGAATGATTAACATATATTTTTCCAACTATTGGTTTAAATAGCCTATATTAGATAAAAGATAATATAAACTGCCAAATATCATTCATTCATTTTCTTTTCGGCTTAGTCCCTTTATTATTCAGGGGTCGCTACAGCAGAATGAACCGCCATCTTATTCAGCATATGTTTTACACAGGAGATGCCCATCCAGCCGCAACCCATCACTGGGAAACATCCATACACGCATTCACACACATACACTATAGACAATTTAGCTTACCCAATTCACCTATACCGCATGTCTTTAGGCTTGTGGGGGAAACCGGAGCACCCGGAGGAAACCCACGCTAACACAGGGAGAACATGCAAACTCCACACAGAAATGCCAACTGGCCCAGCCGGGGCTCAAACCAGTGACCTTCTTGCTGTGAGGCGATTGTGCTACCCACTGCGCCACCGTGCTGCCCACTGCCAAATATATGAACACATTTATAAACATAGCTAATATATTTGGACATATATGTGCATATTTGTAATTCCAATGATTAAAATATATATATATGTAAACGGTTATATTGTTCAAATATGAAACTTGTATGACATATATGTAATTTGCATATATGTAATATATTACTTGTATTGCATATATTGCTTGTATGACATATAAGATTTCTATATGGGAACATTCTTTATAGGTTATTATTTTTATTAATAATATTATTTTGGTTACCAAATATTAACCTTAATAAAAAGTGGCGGGGAGGTTTTTAGTTACAACTGAAAGACAAGAGAACATTCCGGAAACGTTCTTCTAACCTAAAATGAATGCTCTTTTCACGTAAAGACCATTTTTAAAAATCCTGGTTAACATACGATATAAGCTCTGGGAACATTTGGGAAACAACAAGCTAACGTTCCCAGAACATTTTGAGAATCAAAGCCCAATAAAACCCAAAGAGGATTTCTCAACACACGAACTCTCCCCTTGTCCCTGATATTAAATAGAGCAATAAAACTGTTTAGAACAGATCTTCGACAATAACACCAACTTTGGTGCCATCTGTTGGTTTACTGAAGCAAATTCATTATTTCTCTTCCCAAATACTGTTACATTTTTTAAACTAATGGGAGTTTGTTTTTTAAAGCTTCACAATAACATTTCAACCAAAACTTTATATTATGACCGTCTGTCAGCCTTGCAGTTGTTGATAGAGTGAAGTGTGAGTTATTCGGTAGGCTAATCGATGTTATATTATGGATGGGAGTTCCTGAGGAAATTCCAATGGATATTCATACCGCATAATCAACAATGATCAAGCTGATAATAAGAGCTTACATTTTGCAACATGAGCAGGTGAGGCCGATGACTGGAGTAAATGGACATACTATAAATGATGATGATGATGATGATGATGATGATGATGATGATGATGATGATGCATGAATGTCCCACAAACTCACCGCGTACAGACATTCCTGAAACACCGTGTCCCGGTCCGGACGGGAATGTGATCCGAGTGTCGGTTCCTGCCGGTACTGCGATGATGACGCGCATGATGAAGCTAGAATTGTAGGCTATTATTAGACCCTGTAATTTGTAATTGTAATATTATACATACAGATTTCATACATTCTCAAAAACATATTTAATTGCTCAGAAATATTTCATATTTCTCAGATTTCATTTAAACATTAATATTACACCATTGTTTTAAAACATTAAAGTCATTTAACTTGCATTTAATGTTTTTTATTTATTTATTAAAAATCACTTTTATAAATGTATTTTAGTGCATATTTGACTAAGTCAACATAGAATCAAAATTTACTTTCAAAGATCTGTTCACATGAATGTATGCCCTCAAATGTGTCTATATAAAAGTAATAATTTCAGCTGTGTATTTTTTACCTTGAACTTCACACACCTTCAATCTATTATATAATGTAAAAAACCCATTTCATCACAACTGTCAACTTCAAATTAAATTAAATAAAGTTCTATTCTAGGATGTGCAGTGCCTAAATATTCACTTTCATAACACAGAAGGAACATCACAGTGTTAATCAAGTTTGTACTTTCGTGTTGACTTTTACCCATTCACTATTGCTTATACAATCATACGACTAACTGGCAAAGAAGTCTGGCTCTTATCTCTTAAAAGGTCTGGACTTTCTGGTGGAAACATATTCATTGGATACGAATACAGGCAGTATATATTTAGGAGTGAAAATCTGCAAGAATGAAGGTCCAAACTACAGCCCACGGGCCATCTGCAGCAGCCTGTGATGTTTCAAAATTAGATCACAAATTGGCCCACCAGTAAGAAAAAAAATAAATTATATATATATATATATATATGCGGGGGTTATTCTCACTTTTAAGTCACTTTGGATAAAAGTGTCTGCTAAATGAGTCAATTTAAATATAAAACTAGATTCCTGAGGTCTCATTTATAAAACTTTAGGTAGAAATAAACGGCTGGTAGGGCATCCACTTCATAAAACTTATGCCAGAGTAGTTGGCGGTTCATTCCACTGTGGTGACTCCTGATAAATCAGTGACTAAACCGAAGTAAAATGAATGTTAATGACCCATATCATTTAAAATGGTTCAATGAAGTCAATATTTTGGTTAAGTTTATTTTACTTCGAGTTTACTTACAGCCGTGCACATTCTCCCATCAGGTTTTTTTTTTTTTTGGATCATTATTTTTGCATGGGAAGTGGCGCACGCACGTTTCCACCCCGCTTTGTGCGTCCTCCACATTATAAATGAGAACAATATGCAAAGCAAAAAAATTAAATAATAATAATAAAAAAGGTGGCTCAGTAGTTAGCACTGTTGCCACACAGCAAGAAGGTCACTGGTTCGAGACCCGGCTGGATCAGTTGGCGTTTCTGTGTGGAGTTTGCATGTTCTCCCTGTGTTCATGTGGGTTTTTTCCGGGTGCTCCGGTTTCCCCCACAGTCCAAAGACATGCGCTATAGGTGAATTGAATTGTGAATTGTGTGTATGGGTGTTTCCCAATACTGGGTTGCAGCTGGAAGGGCATCCGCTGTGTAAAATGCTGGAATAGTTGGCGGTTCATTCCACCGTGGCGACCTCTGAAATAGAGACTAAGCCTAAGGAAAATGAATGAATAAATAATAATAAAAAATTCAATGTAGGCAGAATAAATCGCACAGCAAAACCATACAAAATCTGAAGAAAGCAAAGGTTTTAATTGGGACGGAGTGAAATGAAGTAAAGAAATTCTAAGGACACAACAAACCTCATAAGAGAGATTCACCGGCCCAGCAGAATCGAGCAACTGAGATCACATGACACTTCATCCCTAAAATGACACCCGAGATGAAAGACTTGGTCTAAAAAGTGTCGCATAGTGACACCATGGCAGTGGATTAAACAGTAAATTCGTCCTGACAGCTGTAAGAGCTACATCTGTACGAATAATGGGTATAAAGCAGTAAAGCACAACAGTGATAGGGTCAAAGCAGATGAATTACATACTTAGAAAAATTAAACAGAAAAAAAGTGAAAGAGCAAAATCCTTTTACATTGCTTTACAAGCTTTCTTTAAAAACAAAATGAACCATTAAACTAAAGACCATTTTTTTTCTTAGGCATATAAATCAAAATCATGAGGTTATTGAGTGTAACCAATTGCTGCATTTAAAATAAGGCATCACAAATTTCCCCATAAATAAGAAACAAAACTAAACGTAAGGGCAGATTGGATTGAAATTTGCTTTCTTCTGCTGCATATCAACAAATATGACCTCGCATGCATTTCACACCAGACATCACTACTGTTTTTACTGTACATTTGTATGTATATATATATATATATATATATACATCGTTCTTGGTATAAAATGTGCATGATCAAGAATAACATAAAAAAGACGCATTGTTTTTCTCTACGAAACACCCATGCATCCTCTATGATGATAAATCCTTTGGTTGTCAAAGAAAATACAATTTAAAAGACAGACATTTAGGTTTTCCCCACATGTATAATGGATAAACAGACACTAGTGTGCAATTCTTGAAAATAAACACAAATGGTGACACAATGCCAGCTTTAAAGGGATAGTTAACCAAAATCTGAAAATGTTGCCATATTTTGTGTTCCATCACAAACCTGTTTGAACTGTTGAACACTAAAGAATATACTTCGAGAAACTCTGAAATGCATTGACTTCCATGGTGTTCATTTTTTCAACTATGCAAGTCAATAGTTACACGTTTCTAACATTTTTCTAAATAACTTCTTTTGGGAAAAAAAATCTCATGAAGGTGTGAAACCACTTGAGGGGGAGGAAATAGTGAGAGAGAAAAAAAAAAAAGTAAAAATTTTGGGTGAACAGCTTGACCAACATACGTTTTTATGGATGGAAAATGCAAGGTAACGTTTGACATACAGAAATCTGAACCCTGTAAAGACCAAGCCACAATGCATTTTGAAAAAGGCCCTGGAAGCATTCTCTCTGAAATTTAAATGAAAATCCCAACCCCCGTTTCAAGCTGTGCCCTTTCTTTGCCAAATGTACACTGTGTGCATTTAGCACAGCGTGTCCTTTACAAAGAGCAGATGAAGATTCAGCCTGATGAATAACACTATTGCTGGTATAATTCCATACTGACACAAAATGCATTTGTATAACGATATTCCCTGTAAGGAAGCAGATAAACTAACCTAAATGATCATTTTTGAGCTTTAAAAGGAATATTTCATGCAAAACAAAACAAAAAACATTCTCTTTTCCATAGAAAAATGGGATTTTTTTTACTGCCAAGCACCACAAAAGAGATCCGTGCATTATATTCCAAGTCTCTTAAAGGAACACTCCACTTTGTTTGTTAAAAATAGGCTCCTTTTACAACTCTCCTAGAGTTAAACAGTTGAGCTTTACCATTTATGTATCCATTTAGTCAATCTCCGGGTCTGACAGGAGCACATTTAGCTTAGCTTAGCTTAGCATAGATAATTGAATCAGATTAGACCATTAGCATCTCACTTAAATGACAGAGTTTTGATAACTTTCCTATTTAAAGCTGGACTCTTCTGAAGTTACATTGTGTTCTTGGACCGACAGAATATGAAAAGGAAAATATATTTTCTAGGCTGATATAGCTAGAAACTATACTTTCATTCCGGCATAATAAATCAAGGAACATTGTTGCGAGTATAGTTCCTAGTCATAATGACCTAAAAATAGCAACAGTTCATTTTATGTCAGTGTTGCAATGAAATTACAGAACAATCAAGCTTTAAACAGGAAAATTATCAAATCTCTTTGGTCATTTTTGGGCGAGAAGCTAATGGTCTAATCCGATTCAATGATCTATGCTAAGCTAAGCTAAAAGTGCTCCCGTCAGATCCAGAAATGGCCTGAATGATTCAAAAATAGTAAAAATTAACTGCCCAACTCTAGGGGTTATGTAAAATGATCCTATTTAAATAATAATGATGATAATAATAATGATAATAATGTGAATCGTTCCTTAAAAATCATCAAGTAGACTTAGAATAAAGTGCACAAAATGTAAGGTGCTTTTTGTGTCCATTTGCATTCATCCGTATTGCATGAAAAAGAGCGACCAGGACATTCGTCTCTTTCACAGACAAAAATGAAGTTAAATTTAAGGTGAACTATTCCATTAAAACTATTTTTCAATAACAAATCAGTAATAAATACATGATGATACAAGATGAAGGACACAGCTACTGTCTAGCTGAGACCAAGGCACGCACGCGCGCACACGCACACGCACACGCGCGCACACACACACACACACACACACACACACACACACACACACAC
>CAIGQW010003411.1:2761516-2772727 GCA_903798125.1 Danio choprae | reverse complement strand
TGTGTGTGTGTCTCTGTGTGTGTGTCTCTGTGTGTGTGTGTGTGTCTGTCTGTCTGTCTGTCTGTCTGTCTGTCTGTCTCTGTTTTGTGTGTGCATGTTTGTGTGTGTGATTGCATGCATGTCTGTGCGTGTGTGTGTGTTTAAAAAGCATTTTTAAAATCAATTTTAATTCTTCTCTCTCAGTGCCCCAGATGTATGCAGTGTGACACCAAGTTTGATTTCATTACCAGGAAGGTAAGCACGTGGGTCATCATGTGTAAGACATCAAATAATAAAACCGCTTTATTACTGAAAGTGAGTGTACTGTTGTCCATAGTGAACGTTTGTACATCTGGATGTCCTACTGTGTGTGACTTCGGAAAATATGATCACAGATGGGGTATACAAAAAAAAAACATTTAGCAATTGGCTTTCCATCTATATTTATCATAATTTTATATTTATATTTAACAGTATATGTAAGGAGGTCCCTGGTTTGAGTCCCGGCTGGGCCAGTTTCTGTGTGGAGTTTGCATGTTCTCCTCGTGTTCGCGTGGGTTTCCTCCGGGTGCTCTGGTTTCCCCCACAGCCCAAAGACATGCGCTATAGGTAAATTAGGTAAACTAAATTGGCCGTAGTGTATGAATGTGTGTGACAGAGAGTGTATGGGTGTTTCCCAGTACTGGGTTGCGGCTGGAAGGGCATCCGCTGTGTAAAACATATGCTGGAACAGTTGGTGGTTCATTCTGCTGTGGAGACCCCTGATAAATAAGGGACTAAGCCAAAGGAAAATGAATGAATGAATAATATATATGACTGTATGTTAGGGTTCCTCACTTGTGTACTTGCCACATTGTGTCTCTGGTTGTTTGCATAGAGTTAAACTTTTCTTAACTTTGTCCCTTTGCCAGAATAAAATCAATGCAAGCCAAATTCCCTTTGACTGACTTCCATTTTATTTGTTGCTTCAAATCTTTGTGTGTGATCTTGACTTTTAGTGTCTTTTTTATTTGCTTTATCAGCTTTATTTGTTCCTTTTAAATCTCTGTTTTTGCAGTAATATGCCCTTTGCAAGTTTCCCTTCCTGTTTCCCTTTTCTCTCTCATTTTTTGCTTTCCTCTTTTTCCTGACTGTGATCATTGTGAGTTTGTCTGTATCGTTGCCTTTGCTGTTATGTGACTGTGTTCTGTGTTAAAACTGTTGTCAAAATAATTTGTGTGTAATGATTTTTTTTAAAGATGATTCTTTAGTTAACATTGATCATGTAATCTAACCAAATGAAAACTTACTTAAGTGGACCTTTTTTGACCCCTTTTTACAGGATGTAAATTAAGTTTTTGATGTCCCTAGAGTGTGTATGTGAAGTTTCAGCTTAAAATACCACACAGATCATTTTTTTATAACTCTTTGAAACTGCCCCTTTTAGGCTTTGATCCAAATTGTGTGATCCGTTTTGGTGACTGTCGCTTTAAATTCAAATGAGATTTCAAAAGAGGGCGGAGCTACAAATGCCTTTGTGTCAGCATAGCGGCAGATTAAATTCTAATGGCGGACAACTGCTTCTCACTCAGGGCTGTCTATGCTAATGAGAGAGAGATCATCACTAATGGGATTTCCCTCTCCGATGACACATACAAAGGGAGAATGTTGATCAAAGTGTATCTGCAGATTGTTTTGATTAAGTGTGATTATATAAAATAGAATGAATTATTTTTGGCTGGATATTTTCACACACTGTTTCCAAACAATTGTGTTTAAACCCCTTTATAAATGTGATTTTTGCATAATAGGTCTCCTTTAAATAATATACCATTAATTTGATGATGTAAAAATTCCACTTATTTATATTTGTTCATTTCTTGCTATGATATGTTTTATCATGGGTGTGTGATTTGTATCATCTATAATTATACTGTAATAGTTGTTTTAATGACCTGTGAGTTCGAAATGATGGATGATGATGATGGAAAATGTTATGGAAAATGATGATGATAGGATATGGTGTGAACACTGCATATAAGTATTTAAGAAATCATCTGTTCTTTTGAGTGAGTGATTCAGTGCTCCATTCATAAATATAGCCACTTTCTTCAATTATAAATGAATCAACCATTTACAACTAAACTCTTGCATTAAAGAGACAGCTCACCCAAAGATTTAAATCCTGTCATCATTTACTCATCCTCCACTTTCTTCTGTTGAACACAAATGAAGATATACTGAAGAATGTTTGAAAAAAAAAACACCCATAGACTTCCATATATATATATTATTCCTACTATGGATGTTCATAGCTGTTTTTATCCAATATTCTTCAGAATATCTTGTTTTGTGTTCAACAGAAGACAGAACCTTATAAAAGTTTAGAAACACTCGAGTGTGAGTGAATGGTAGGGAAATTTTCATATTTGGGTGAACTATCCCTTTAATAATTCAGTCAATCACTCATTAAAAAAGGGACATGCTGCCACCAACTGATGGTTTTGTCACATTTATTTATTCATGACAAATCTAAATAATCACAAAAAAACACTTAGACAAATATATAATTATCAGTGTCTAAAAAAAATCCACCAAATAAACAAATACATATAGTATATATACAGTTGAAATGAAAATTATTAGCCCTTCCGTGAATTGAGGGGAGCTAATAATTCTGACTTCAACTGTATATATTTTTCAATGTCATACAGCCCTTGTTTTATTGTTTTGGAGCTGTTGTGTTATTGATGGAGTTGTGATGGATTTAAAGTAATAAGTGTTTCCTCTGTGTGTGTGTCAGCATCACTGCCGGCGCTGCGGTCGGTGTTTCTGTGATAAATGCTGCAGTCAGAAAGTGGCTCTGCCCAGGATGTGTTTTGTGGATCCGGTGAGGCAGTGTGCCGAATGCAGTCTCATCTCGCAGAAAGAGGTGGAGTTTTACGACAAACAGCTTAAAGTGCTCACTGCCGGTGGGTGGAACAAACACGCACTCAGATGCTTTTAACTCTAAACTATTAACACACTCAAACATTTGAGAATCGATGAAGTTTATGACGTTGCTAAGTAAAGGCCATGGAGAGCAAATGTGTGGTACATAACTTCGCTTAATGAGATATTTTTTTTCTTTTACCTGAAAACTCAACTTAGCCACACTAAGCCCTATCAAACACCCGGTGCAATGTGGTGTTAAGCTCAACACAACTGTTTTTTGATAGTTTAATTTTCACGTTCTGTGCCACCTTGTTTAAATAGCATATACATTTGCACCTATTTGTGCGCTCATGGACATGCTGGTCTGAAAAGGAGGTGTGTAATGCACATTGTTGGCGCGTTGCTAATTTGAGACAACGGAAATATGCCGCTCTTTAAATAAGAAAACAAACAAAAACCTGCACTGTTGAATTTAAAGCAAATTTCAGTTGTTGTTTTTAAAATTTTATTTAAGGAGTGTGTTAGTGATAGGCGAGTGCAAAATGCACATACGCATTGCTTATTACACACAGGGATGCACAGAAACACATAAATATCTTTAAATGGGAAATATTAAAGGATTTAAAGGTGCTGTATGTAAGTTTTTGACTCTTCTAAATCATAAAAATACCATAGCATGTTTCTTAAATATCTGCAAACATATTAAGTGAACATTCTTGTTTATCTGAAAAGCAACGCTGAGTTATTCAGTTATTCAGCTTTGAAAATGTGCATTATGTGCCGGAACGTCTGTCTTTGTTTTGATCATTTAACCTGCCCAATGCCAATGTTTTATGCAATTATATCTCAGCACCCCGGGTTGCCTTGGTGCGATTCATTCAGTCATGAAAGCTCTCAAAGCATGCGTCCATGACCGAATATGCGACCTTCTGTGGACAGTAGCAGACTCTGAATTGAGACACAGATTCAGAGTTCCACATGAGGTGGTTATTAACGTAATAACCTCCGGTTAATGTTTAAATAACGTAAATATTTGGTGAGCAGGTTACATTGTAACCTCGTGTCCCAACAACACGCTACGTGATGTAATTTTTAGTGATAAGGAATTTGACTGTTTGCACCAGACGCAACACGACATAAATTTAAATAAAGCCATTCAGAAGCACAGAGTAATGCACTCACTGCACTTCAATGAAATGGTAAGGTTTACATTCTAATTAATACATATTAAACTTCTTTAACATGAGTAAATGTAAATGCTGAATCACTGATATGTGTTGGCTTCACAGTTCTAAAGTTCAATTTCAAACAGTTTATTTTATTTTCAAGATCTGAGGTAAACTCTGCTTCAGTAGTTTGGCAATAAATGTCAAGTAAAATGGCATTCAAACTCACATTGTTAGCATTTAACACTGAATAAAGCACATGAGGTGTACCTGAGGTGATCATTGTCAGTTTTCTGTTGTTCAGCTGCAAGAAATAGAAGCCGTGTCTAAAATATAAATTTCAGGTGTTGATTAGGACAAAAACTCCTTTTAATATGGAAAATATTCCTTCTATCGCTTGCCATTGCTTTTATTTAGGACACGATATAAATCAGCATGTCCTCAATCTGGCAACCTGCTCTTGCGTGTGTTTTGAACCAGGGGTGCAATATCTAGTTCAACTACTGGGTGTCAAACTTGCATACTGCACCTTTAAATGTAAAAGTTTGTTATTGTCTACAGTCGTGGCCAAAAGTTTTGAGAATTACATAAATATTGGAAATTGGAAAAGTTGCTGCTTAAGTTTTTATAATAGCAATTTGCATATAATTTGGATTTTGTGGCTACTAAGATTGCACCTAAATCAACAATTTATAGGATCATCAAGAACTTCAAGGAAAGCGGTTCAATTTTTGTTAAGAAGGCTTCAGGGCATCCAAGAAAGTCTACTTGCTGTCTGGACTGCTGAGGACTGGGGCAAAGTCATATTTTCAGATAAAGCCCTTTTCCGATTGTTTGGGGCATCTGGAAAAAGGCTTGTCTGGAGAAGAAAAGGTGAGCGCTACCATCAGTCCTGTGTCATGCTAACAGTAAAGCATCCTGAGACCATTCATGTGTGGGGTTGCTTCTCATCCAAGGGAGTGGGCTCACTCACAATTTTGCCCAAAAACACAGCCATGAATAAAGAATGGTACCAAAACACCCTCCAACAGCACCTTCTTCCAACAATCCAATAACAGTTTGGTGAAGAACAATGCATTTTCCAGCACGATGGAGCACCGTGCCATAAGGCAAAAGTGATATCTAAGTGGCTCAGGGACCAAAGCGTTGAAATTTTGGGTCCATGGCCTGGAAACTCCCCAGACTTAATCCCATTGAGAACTTGTGGTCAATCCTCAAGAGGCGGGTGGACAAACAAAAACTCACTAATTCTGACAAACTGCAAGAAGTGACTATGAAAGAATCAGTCAGGATTTGGCACAGAAGTGGATTGAGAGCATGCCCAGTTGAATTGCAGAGGTCCTGAAAAAGAAGAACCAACACTGCAAACACTGACTCTTTGCATAAATGTCATGTAATTGTCAATAAAAGTCTTTGAAACATATGAAGTGCTTGTAATTAAATTTCAGTACATCACAGAAACAACTGAAACAAAGATCTAAAAGCAGTTTAGCAGCAAACTTTGTGAAAACTAATATTTGTGTCATTCTCAAACATTTTGGCCACGACTGTATATAAATATAAAAACCACGACCACCTCTAATGCCTTCTTCACCTCAGGGAACTTTAGTTGTGTCCGACTATTTTGAGGCAACTGAAAAAAGCCGCTCTTTTTAAATAAAAAAAATAAAATAAAAAACCTGCACTGTTGACTTTAGACCAGATTTCAGTTGATCTTTTTTGTTGTTGTTACACGTAGGGATGCACAGCAGCACATACATATCTTTAATTTAAATATTAAAGGATTTAAATGTAAAAGATTATAATTGTCCACATAAATATAAAAGCCACTACCACCTCCAGTGCCGCCTTCATCTCAGGGAACTTTAGTTGAATCGGCTTGTTCTCTAGATGATCTGCTTGCTATAACCTCACACATGAGCAGATATGTTTCCTCGCTAGTGAATTATCAGTTTTTCGACTTACAAAATCTGCCATGTAAATAGTGAATGCTCCATGGCACAACAACAACTCGCTCGGAAGATGAGACTCTGATTGGTTTAATGCATGTTATGCCCAAAACTCACCAATAACAAGGCCCACATGGAATCTGCACGTGCAGAAATACACAATTGTTTTAGCCCATCATTGAGTCTATTTACTTATGTAAATGTGTGTAAATATATATTTATTCAGTTTTACGTTAATTTCCATAATATTATTAACTAATAAGCATATATTTATATGGTTTATTTATGATAAAGTTAGTCTTTTAGTAAATATATTATATGAGAAACTTGCTTTGTTTACCAAAAAGTGAATCTAACTGAATCTGGATTGTAAACATAAATACAAGTTAAAACATTCATTCATTTATTTTCTTTTCAGCTTAGTCCCTTTATTAATCTGGGGTCACCACAGCGGAATGAACCGCCAACTTATCCAGCATATGTTTTACGCAGCAGATGCCCTTCCAGCTGCAACCCATCACTGGGAAACATCCATACACACTCATTCACACACATACACTACGGACAATTTAGCGATTTAACTCATTCACACACAATTTAACAATTGTCACAATTTGACAATTTAACTCATTCACACACACACACACACACACACACACACACACACACATACACTACAGACAATTCATCTGTACCACATGTCTTTTGGACTTGTGGGGGAAACCGGAGCACCCGGAGGAGACCCACGCAAACACTGGGAGAACATGCAAACTCCACACAGAAATGCCAACTGACCCAGCCGAGGCTCAAACCAGCGACCTTCTTGCTATGAGGCGATTGTTGTGAGGCGAGTTTTTAGTTGCTATACTTCCAATCATTCCACATAAATTCACTTATTTTTACCAAATTTTGTGCAGAAATAGCAGAGAAATAGCAGAAAAAATCTGCAGATTCTCCAGAACTCATTAAGAGAATAACGACAACCAATTCAAACCATGTGCCATGCACGCAGATGTATCTCCTGTCCTTAAATTAGCTAAAGTGGATTTAGACACACTCTAAATGCACCTGCGCTGTGCGCTTCAGAGCATGTGCTTAGATCATAAAAAAAAGAGCCCTATGTGTTTACATGAAAGTTGTTCTAATTGGAATCAGATAAATATACTCAACCCATAGTCAATATTTTGTTTTGCATGCTCATATGTCCTATTTTATATTTAAAGTTCATGAAACCCCATGTTTCAGCAGTGGTTAGGCTTTTACTAACAGTCAAGTTGACCCAAAATTGAACATTTCCTCATCATTTGCTTACTCAAGTGGTTCTAAAAATGTATGAATTTCATTCATCTGTTAAACACAAATTAAGATATATTGAATAATGTTGGAATGTATGGAAGTCAATGGCTGTTTTTCTCCAACATTCTTCATTATATATTCCTTGTTGTCCAACAGAAGAAAGAAACGCAGACAGGTTTGGAACAAGTGAAGGATGAGTAAATGATTACAGAATTCACCATTACGTGCAATAAAATGAAACGCTACTAAAATTAATGTGGTTTTTTTTATTTATGTGAAAATTGTTGTCAGGCACACCAGTACTTTTTATATTCTAAACCTAAATTGAATTGCAGGAGGAACTTTCGTGGTCAAAGTCGGTTCTTCAGAGAAATCAGAGACCATGGTTTGCCGTTTGTCAAATAATCACAGGTATGCATGCAAGCACATCCAATCTGACTTTTTTAGTTATCTAGCCTATTCTGAAAGCTCTGTTATTGTGTGTTCACAGATATCTCTTCCTAGATGGCAACAGTCATTTTGAAGTGGAGCTGTCTCGCATTTCCAGCATGCAGGTTTTGACTGAGGGATCGACCCCTGGAGGTGAGGCTAAATGTAGAGTAGCTTGTCAAAAAGCAATACCTTTTTCTACAACATGCAGGTTAGATACTACAGGATAATAACTAGAAGTGATATTAAACAGTAAGACTATTTGTGCTACAAATGAGAGTATTTATAATGATGACAACAATACATTCAAATAATATAAGAAAAAAATTGTTAATGGGGCAACATGGTAGCTCAGTGGTTAGCACTGTCACCTCACAGCAAGAAAGTCAATGGTTCAAGTCCCGGCTAGGTCAGTTGGCATTTCTGTGTGGAGTTTGCATGTTCTCCCCGTGTTGGCGTGGGTTTTCACCAGGTGCTCCGGTTTCCCCCACAGTCCAAAGACATGCACTAAAGGTGAATTGGGTAAACTAAATTGGCCGTAGTGTATGTGTGTGAATGAGTGTGTATGGGTGTTTCCCAGTACTGGGTTGCAGCTGGAAGGGCATCCGCTGTGTAAAATATATGCTGGATAAGTTGGTGGTTCATTTCACTGTGGCGACCCCTGATAAATAAAGGGACTAAGCCGAAGAAAAATGAATGAATAATATAATATAATATAATATATATCATTTGTGTGTGAATAAGTGTGTATGGATGTTTCCCAGTGATGGGTTGCAGCTGGAAGGGCATCCGCTGTGTAAAACATATGCTGGATAAGTTGGCGGTTCATTCCGTTGTGGCGACCCTTGATTAAATAAAGGGACTAAGCCAAAAAGAAAATGAATATAATATAATGTAATATAATATAATATAATATAATATGGCTAATTGACATCAGTCAGGATTTGTTTTAGGTTACACATAGATCTTGTGCTGCTTCTCTGTTTGAAATACACACACAGGGTGTAGATTGCTTTACTGAGCTTGATTTTTTTCATCCTGATTTAGTAGAATAGCACAATGAAGAATTGTTAACAATATCAAGCAGCTTGTTGTTTTGTGAGAATGGAAGTCTCGACATGTACAAGTTAAAATGTGTGTATCTGCTTTTATGGAAAAAATATAATGGAAACTAATAGTAGTAATTTTGGGTGGTGTGATCAATAATCCTTTTTGTTTCACAATACATCACTTTTTTGCATGACTGAATCTTTATTTACACTGCAAAAAAGGCATTACTTACTTACCTACAGGGCCATTTTATATCGAAGTTGATATTTTGCCACACCATATTGGTGTTTCGTAACATCTAGTTTTTTTTTTATATGGTGAGTTGTTAGCCCAACGCTCAACCCCCCAATCTGGAGGACCAGGACATACACACATACACTACAAACATCCAAAATAAAAGTTTGTGTGTGTATTATGTATATTTATTTTGTACACTCACTGGCCACTTTATTAGGTACACCTTACTAGTACCGGGTTGGACCCCCTTTTGCCTTAACTGCCTTAATCAGCTCGAACCAGTCTGGCCATTCTCCTCTGACCTCTGGCATCAACAAGATATTTGCTCCCACAGAACTGCCACTCACTGGATATTTTCTCTTTTTCTGACCATTCTCTGTAAACCCTAGAGATGGTTGTGCGTGAAAATCCCAGCAGATCAGCAACAGTTTCTTAAATACTCAGACCAGCCCGTTTGGCACCAACAACCATGCCGCATTCAAGGTCACTTAAATCACCTTTCTTCCCCATTCTGATGCTCGGTTTGAACTGCAGCAGATCGCCTTGACCATGTCTACATGCCTAAATGCATTGAGTTGCTGCCGTGTGATTGGCTGATTAGAAATTTGCGTTAGCGAGCAGTTGGACAGGTGTACCTAATAAAGTGGCCAGTGAGTGTATATGTGATACACACAAACATACACACATGCATTAAAAAAAAACAAAACAAATCTATGCAAAACTTTTTTGACGTGTATATATATATTGAATTTTATATATAATTTGTTAATAATCATATACATATATTTTTTATATCTAAATATAAATAAACATTTTCTCAAATATATGCAAGCATGTGTGAATTTATATCTAAATAATACATATACATAGTACACACACACACACACACACACACACACACACACACACATAACAAAACAAACTTACTCTGTATGTGTTTAATCGCGATTAAACTTTGGCCAGCACTAATTGTAATATTTAACTTTTAAAAGCAACTTTTCCCAACAGTGCTCTTGAACAAATCTTCAGTTCTTTTTAACTTTTTTCTTCTTTTCTTTAATTTCCTCGCTCCTCTGCATTAAGAGAAAGATATATGCTCGTATACGAGTTTGCTGGACAATCAAATATCTGAAGGTCAGCTTTCCTCTATCTCTCTCCTTTCTGTCTTTTTACTTCTTCCTTGTCTAAATGATGTGCCATTTAGTTAGTTGTCCTCATTGTTCCTCTTCATAGGATGTAAGTAACCTCGCATGCACTCATTTACTGTGACCCATTGGAAGTAATATTCCCTGATTGTGTCGCATGTGATGGTCCCTTATTGTTATAAAGTCACATTTAATAAACCTCTATTTAATTTGTGCATGTGCTATGTTCAGCATTGGTGGCAGACTGAAAGGTTTTGTGTAGTCCAGTCTCTGACGTTTGACTTGTTTTTTAGGTGGTACGCTCCGGGCCAGCGGGATGGTGCTTCAGTACAAGCCACCGGGATCTCTGAACCTTCAGCAGCTCAACATGGACACTGCTGATGACAAGCGAATCGCGTCTGCCTGGCTCGCAGCCATGCACAAAGTATGTGTGAATAAAAGAGGAAAAACAAATACACTCATCCAGTCATCCATGATTCTGTTTGTCCATCCATATCTATACTCCAGTCTTATCAATCCTCCATCCATATCAATCCATCATTCATATCCAATCTATTGTTCTAGAGTTCCATCAATCCATCATGTGTCATTTTATAATTCCATTCATTTATCTATCATTCTTTAGTTGCATCCATCCATCCATCCATTCATCTTTCTATAGTTATATCTATTCATTTATCCTATATCTATCCATTTATAATACCTTCCATCCATCCATCTTTTTACAGTTTCATTCATGCATATTTCCATTCATCATTTTCTAGCTCCATGTGTCCATAAATCCATCATCTATCAATTTGTAGATTTACATGTCCAGTTCTTCTCCATCCAACTATCACTTTATAGATCCGTCTATCTGTCCGTCCATCTGTCCATATCATTCCATCCATCCATTTATCCATCCATATCATTCTATCCATCCATCCATCCGTCCATCCATATAATTCTATCCATCCATCCGTCCATCCATATCATTCTATCCATCCATAGTTCCATCCGCCCATCCATATCATTCTATCCATCCATCCATCTGTCCATCCATATCAT
>CAIGQW010003411.1:2719504-2748292 GCA_903798125.1 Danio choprae | reverse complement strand
AAAAAAATCTTCTTTCTGTTAAACAGAAATTGGGGAAAAAATATATACAGCAGGGCTAATAATTCTGCCGCCATTTTCATTTTTCTAATTTACTTCATGTTGAAGGTGACATCACCAACATCACCATCCAGTGGACTGCTAAGACATGAATTTATTATTCAGCTAAATAGGGCAGCATGGTGGCTCAGTGGTTAGCACTGTTGCCTCACAGCTGGTTCGAGTCCTGGCTGGGTCAGTTGGCATTTCTGTGTGGAGTTTGCATGTTCTCCCCGTATTGTCGTGGGTTTCCTCCGGATGCTTCGGTTTCCCCCACAGTCCAAAGACATGCGGTATAGGTGAATTGGGTAAACAAAATTGTCCATAGAGTGAGAGTGTATGGGTGTTTCCCAGTAGTGTGTTGTGGCTGGAAGGGTATCCACTGTGTAAAAACATATGCTGGAATAGTTGGCGAGTCATTTCGCTGTGGCGACTCCTGATAAATAACTAAGCCAAAGGAAAATGGATAAATGAATGAAACTTTGTTTCGCACAAGTGTAAAATCACCTCAAATGATTTAAAAGATTTTTATTCAACATTTTGCCTCTCCATTATTAGTTTCTTATGCAATAACGTAAAAAAAAAATGGTGACTCAAAATTGTAGCGCAACTTTTCTGCAGAGCTGTTTTTAGTTGACTCAGCTTAAATGGTAACACTTTACACTAAGGTTGTATTAGTTAATGTTAGTTAATGCATTTATTAACATAAACAAACAAAGAACATTACATTTATTACAGTATTTGTTCATGTCAGTTAAAGCTAGTTGATAAAAATACAGTTGTTCATTTTCAGTTCATGTTAACTCATGATGGATTAACTAATGTTACCAAGCAGGAATTTGGATCTTAATAGTGCATTAGTGAATGTTGAACTATTAATAAATGCTGTACAAGTATTGTTCATAATTAGTTCATGTTAGTAAATATATTCACTTATGAAACCTTATTGTAAAGTGTGACCACTTAAATCTAGTCAAGTGCAGTACTTGGGTTAAAAGTGAGTCAACTCAAAAAAGCTGTAAAGCAAGTTGACTTAACTTTAGGTTGAGTCAACTTTTTTAGAGTATGGAAACCTAGCTAGTGACAAGATCTTTATTGCAAGTAATAGAAGTAATAAAAGTACACCAATTATGAATTCACCATAGATTTGTATCACTGAATAGTAGTTTGGAGGGTTTGGGAATTGCCCTGAAAGGAACTTTAATTGCATCACATTGCCGTGTGCTTCAGCAATCACATAAACCCTTTACAGCTCAGCCAGCCTTTCTCTGTCTCCGATGGGGAAGATGATTTGTGTTTCAGTGCTTCACACCAGCCGGCTGTAGTAAAAGTTTGATCTTAAATCAGTGGAAAACTGTACCATTAAATGCACTGTATACGGTCAGCCATGCAGCCGAAGGGTTTTTTTCCTGGATCAAAGGCTTCTCCTTCTCTCTGGGTCTTACGCTCTGTAACTGAGCATCACTCAGTCAAGAGATGAGGGCCTGCTGATAGAGAGACATTCAAGGCTTTGAGTTTGACAGTTTTATATGGAGCATCAGGGTCAGATAACTGCGATCGAAGACAAACAAACCAACAAAAAAGGCATAGATGATACTGCATAGATCGCATAGTGGTTAAAGAGTTTACCTAAATTCTAAATAAATTTTTTTTAGTAAAGCACATAACAGTCATTAGTCTCATTTACCAAGCATGAGTACAGACAAGAAGGTCGCTGGTTCAAGCCTCGGCTGGGTCAGTTGGCATTTCTCTGTGGAGTTTGCATGTTCTCCCCGTGTTGGCGTGGGTTTTCTCCGGGTGCTCCAGGTTCCCCCACTAGTCCAAAGACATGCGGTATAGGTGAATTGGGTAAGCTAAACTGTCTGTAGTGTATGTGAGTGAATGAGGGTGTATGGGTGTTTCCCAGTGATGGGTTGCAGCTGGAAGGGCATCCGCTGCGTAAAAAACATATGCTGGATAATTTGGCGATTCATTCTGCTGTGGCGACCTCTGATTAATTAAGGGACTAAGCCGAAAATAAAATTAATGAATAATATAATATAATATAATATAATATAATATAATATAATATAATATAATATAATATAATAAAATATAAATACTGCTGGGCAAAGAGTTCAGCAAAGTTTGTTTTGTGTATTATATATAATTTGTATCATACACATATATATTTTTAATCTAAATATAAATAAACTTTTTCTCAAAAATATGCATGCATGTGTGTATTAATATATATATTCATAATAAATATACACACTACACAGAACACGCATATTTTAAGTCAAAACAAACGTTTATTTTGTATGTGATTAATCAAGATTAATTTTTGCACTAATTTAATACAATAATATTATATAATATAATAATATTGATGGGCGACGCCATCACAGTATAGGTGAATTGGGTAAACTAAATTGTCCGTAGTGTATGTAATATTGACATCAGTCAGGATTTGTTTTAGGTTACACATAGATCCTGTGCTGCTTCTCTGTTTGAAATGCACACACTGGGTGTAGATTGCTTTACTGAGCTTGATTTCTCATCCTGATTTAGTAGAATAGCACAATGCTGGAGATAAATGCAGGAGAGAGAGTGGTTGAATTCTGTGCAAGGCATATCGGCGTGACTCCATTTGTTTTGGTTGTTCAGTAAACCTGCTGGAATTGAAAAGTATCAGGTTAGACAATCTGCAGAATTACTTTCCTAAAGTTTTCTGGGTGTTGGATGGGACTGTGATTGTTTCTCCACAGGTTCAACTTTAAAAGCTGTTTATTACATTTTCTGAGATTTCAGACCTGCTTTGTCTTTTGCTCCCCTTACATAATTTAATGATTCATTATTTGACATAAGTCAATAAAATACTACGCTGTTATAGTTATAGATTTGCAAATAAAGGTGATTTCTAATTCAAAGAAACTTTATATACAGTTAAAGTCAGAATTATTAGCCCTCCTGAATTATTACCCCCGTTGTATATATTTTTCATAAATTTCTGTTTAATGGAAAGAAGATTTCAACACATTTCTAAACATAATAGTTTTAATAACTAATTTCAATAACTGATTTCTTTTATCTTTGTCATGATGACAGCACATAATATTTTACTTGATATTTTTCAAGATACTAGTATTCAACTTAAAGTGACATTTAAAGACTTAACCTAGTGTATTAGGTTAACTAGGCAAGTTAGGGTAATTAGGCAAGCCATTGTAAAACAGTGGTTTGTTTTGTAGACAATCAATAAAATATATTGCTTAAGCGGGCCAATAATATTGATTTTTAAATGGTTTAAAATGTTTTAAAACTGCTTTTATTCTAGCCGAAATAAAATAAAATTTCAATTCAATTCATCTTTATTTCTATAGTGCTTTTACAATGTAGATTGTGTCAAAGCAGCTTCACATAGACTAGTAAACTGAAATTGAAACTGTGTCAGTCCAGTTTTCACAGTTAAAGTTCAGCTTAGTTCAGTTCAGTGTGGTTTAATTTTCACTGCTGAAAGTCCAAACACTGAAGAGCAAATCCATCGATGCACAGCTCCAACCAAGTAACCAACCAACCAAGTCTCAAACCAAGCAAGCCAGTGGCAACAGTGGCGAGGAACAAACTTCACCCAATTGACGAAAGTGATTGGGGAAAAAAAAAAAACCTCAAGAGAGACCAGGCTCAGTTGGGCACGGACATTTCTCCTCTCGCCAAACTTCTTTTGTAGAGCTGCAGTCTTCCATGACCACCACAGCATCTGCTCAGGATACGGCCTGGTCCAGGATTATGGAGACCTCGGGATAAGAGAAAAAAAACCAGACTAACATAAGCGTAGACACCGTTCAAATTATATTGTCTTTTGGGAAGTGTTTCCAGCTCTGGTTGCCCTAATTAATGCAGCCTAACAATCCTGTAGAGAATTTGAATTTCGAAAGCATATTAAAACAAATAAGACTTCCTTCTGAAGAAAAAATATTATAGGAAATACTGTGAAAAATTCTTTGGTCAATTAAACATCATTTGGGAAATATTAGAAAAAGAAAAAAAGGCTAATCATTTTGACTTCTACTAGCTTTATATTGACTTAGAAAACAGGTATTGGACACAAACATTTTTGAGTTTCTGCAATTGATTTATAGTATCCAGTAGTACTTTTCTGTGGAAATACTGATTTGTATTATGTCATTATGCTGCACGGTGGCGGAGTGGGTAGCATGATCGCCTCACAGCAAGAAGGTCGCTGGTTCGAGCCTCGGCTGGGTCAGTTGGCATTTCTGTGTGGATTCTCCTCGTGTTGGCGTGGGTTTGCTCTGGGTGCTCCGGTTTCCCCACAGTTCAAAGACATGCGCTATAGGTGAATAGGGTAGGCTAAATTGTCCGTAGTGTATGTGTGTGAATGAGTGTGTGTGGATGTTTCCCAGTGATGGGTTGCAGCTGGTAGGGCATCCGCTGTGTATAACATATTCTGGATAAGTTGGTGGTTCACTCCGCTGTGGCGACCCCAGATTAATAAAGGGACTAAGCCGAAAAGAAAATGAATGAATTCATGTCATTATTGTGTGGATGTGGTCTCCAACACCTGTCGTCTTAACTAACAGACATTATCTCTGCGGTAAAGGTGCTGATAAAATATATTTATCATGTATTTCATGCTCTTGCTGATTATAATCATCATAATGGCAGTGATTGTTCCTTCTTTAATGGGCTTCCCTGTTGTTTTTCATCTTCTCCTGCCTGTTCGATCATTATCAATTCCTCACTACAGATTCACCAAACCAGCTCTTTTTCTGTGTGTACGTGTGTGTTTGTTCAGGTCTGTGTTAATATGCAGGATGTGGGATTGATTCATTGATTCAGTGGTAAAAGGATGTGACTCCACAGCATTTATTCACTCTTAAAGTAATGCTAAATAAAAGCAATTATTTTGTGCTAAAGGCAGTTGTGAAATATAGATTTGTGCCTATTTGTGCAAAATATTACAGGGATAAATATCATATAAACATCATATATTAACTCAAAATAAAAAAGAAGTATACATTGTGATACATTATTTTAATGATAAATAAGCAGCCTTCCTCCAGATCCTAAATGCAATGCAATTAATATATTGTTTAGTTTAGATTTTGTTTGGTCACTATTCATTTTCATTATTGTAATACATTTTTGGCATTTGACAGTGTGGATCGAGGTACCCTGTGGAAGCTCCTCCGGCACTACGGCATACCAGCCAAGGTGGTCCACCTGATCAAGAGTTTATACGATGGAATAACCTGCAGAGTGATCCACAAAGGGCAGCTCACCAACAGCTTTCAAGTGAAGACGGGAGTCCGACAGGGCTGCTTATTATCCCTGTTCCTCTTTTCTCATTGCTATCGACTGGATCATGAAGACACCCACCAGTGAATGCAGGACGGGAAGTGGACCCTGTGGAGCCAATTGCAAGATGCAAGAACATTGTGTTGGCAGCCACATCATCACAGGTTCGACTCAACATCCACACAGAGAAGACCAAGATTCATAAGATGAGCTCCAGCTGCAACAATCCAGTAACCCTGAATGGAAGTTCCCTGGAGGAGGTACAGTTTTTTACCTACCTGGGCAGAATCATCGACCAGCAGAGTGGAACAAATACAGACTTTAAGGCAAGAATCGGCAAAGCAAGAACCGGTTTCACCCAGCTCAAGAACATCTGGGCTTTGAGAGAACTTACTTCGACTACCAAGACTCATTTGTTCAACTCCATTGTGACGTCAGTCTTGTTGTACGGGGTTGAAACCTGGAGGATAACCAAAACTACCACCCGAAGAATCCAGACATTCATCAACACCTGTCTCAGAAAGATTCTCCACATTCGCTAGCCCGACACTATCAGTAACACCAACCTATGGGGAAGAACCTGTCAACCTCCAATAAAAGCAGAATTCTAGAAGAGAAGATGGGGTTGGATAGGGCACACCCTACGCAAACCACCATCTAGCATCAGCAGACAGGCTCTCAGATGGAACGCCCAAGGGAAGCAGAAGAGAGGCTGTCCAAGAAACACCTGGCAACGCGACCTCAAGGCAGACATCACAAGGATGGGTTACACCTGGAGACAAGTAGAAAGAATGGCCCAGGACAGATACCTCTGGAGATCGACCTTTGGCGACCCTTACCTCGGAAGGGGTGGAGGGCATAAGTAAGTAAGTAATACACTTTTAGTTTTTGCAGTACAACAGATGTTTTGTAGATGTGTAAATACTTCACCTACCTATAAAACTATAGAAGAAAATTTAGAGGCAACAACAGTGTTTTAACTTCAAAAGGTTATGAAATCACCACTTGATGGAATTATCCTGATTTTCAGTCACAACATATATATAAAACACTTTTGTATTTTAATGAACTGTTATATCCTGGAAGGAAAAAAACAACTATCTCAAAATGACAATATTTGATTTAGATAAAAAAACAAAACATTTTATCTAGCAAATATATAATAAAACCAATAAAAAGTTTTACTCAAATCCAAACCTAATAAATCCAGTTAATCCAAAAATACTTTTAATCCACCCCACCCCAAAGATGTAAATGTATTTATCATTATTTTGCAATTGCAAATGCAATAAAAGTATGAGCATGATGTAGCATTATGCAGGGTTAAATTAATGGGTGTCGAGCATTTAGTGGCGAAAGAAACCACAGAAACAAGGTCATCTTTCTAGTTCTAGTTTTATAACATCATAATTTTTCAGGTTGTTTTTTTTTTTTTACTTTTTTGACTGTAAATTTTCCCAGAGCTTCATCATAATTCATTGCACTGTTTATTGTTGTAAGTAAGCCTTGAGTATACTTGCGGGCATAAATTAACATAAACATTGCAGAATTGGCTA
This sequence comes from Danio choprae, assembly GCA_903798125.1. NCBI lineage: Eukaryota > Metazoa > Chordata > Actinopteri > Cypriniformes > Danionidae > Danio > Danio choprae. The sequence continues at coordinate 2,741,399 of CAIGQW010003411.1, read as the reverse complement.
AAAAGTTATTTCTAAATAAATAGATAAACAATAATAAGAGGAATAATAATATTTTTTTAACTACTGCCCTAAATATGCTTTTACACATTGTAATGGACTTACAGTTCATTCATTCATTCATTTTCCTTTGGCTTAGTCTCTGATTTATCAGAGGTTGCCACAGCGGAATGAACCGCCAACTATTCCTGCATATGTTTTAAGCAGCGGATGCCCTTCCAGCTGCAACCCAGTACTGGGAAAAGGTACAGTTCACAAGACTTAAAAAAATATCTCCATTCATACAATTGACACAGATCACCTGAATGATCTGTTTTTTCATTTGTTTTTATGATAAATCTTCATCAAGTAGTCCTTTTCTGCCTGCTATTCTCCAGAAAATATTTCCCCCCACATTCCAGAATTGTTCATCATCCTCTGCATATGCAAACTCTTTCCAACAATATATCATTTTGAGATCCATCTTTTCCTATTGGTGACAATTAAACTCAGTATTAAAAATCTGTTTAAGTGTTAAGAATCAAGCATATGTAAAGTTACGAACTGAGTCGTTGCATAAATTCAGTTATTATTAGTTCTTATGTTGTATATACTGTATATACAGTGCTCATATGAGTACACCCCATTTTGAAAATTAATATTTTTATCCATTTCTCAGTGAATATGGGTAGTATATATTGGTGCAGATATATTCATTAAAATAATATTTTAGTCACAGAACATCTTTAGAAATGGACAGATAATACATTTAAATTCATGCAAAATATTGCAAAAACAAATGACAAACTGCAACATTTTAACAAAATGTTATATATTTTTTGTTTCTCTTGATTTTTGCTATTTTTAAAAATTGTATTTAATATTTTTCCCTAACATATAAATTTGGGCTACTAATTTTTGAACCATTATTGTAAGTTATTTTGTTAGATTAGCTCCAGATTTGGCTTCCGTACATACTAAACTAATGTATATGCACAAATATAATATTGTAAAGCTTCCTATAGAAAATATTCATTTAAATGAGAGATTTGTGGGGGGTGTACTCATATATGCTGAGCACTGTATACACATTATTATGAGAAAAAAACTAGTACTATAGGTTGTTTGCAATCATGTGGTTCTGGTGGTGTGCGAAATTCAGATGGAGGGCAGGAAGTAAAAAGCTAAATGGGAGACACAGAGGAAAGTCCATGTTTTTGCGATTTATACCATATTTCAAATGAGGTATAAATAGAAAATAACCACATATGTTGTTGGGCATGATCCTTACATCATGAAGAGGGCCGAGTTTTCTACTGAACTAAAATATATTTGCCTGTCATCGAGGCGGTAGATACTGTATAAGCTATTACGTTATATGGAAAAATACTATAGTAAATACTATAGTGTTTGGAAGCATACTATAGATAATTACTTGATTTAAACTGTTGTAGTAATTATATTGTTGCTGCGGTACAACACAACTGTAGTAATAACCAAATTATTTAATAGGCTCCAGTTTTCTGCGCTATAATTTGACATTATACACTTTACTATGTGGTTTAAATACATGTTTATCATAAATTACTATAGTTCTTTTTCCCCATGATCTTCCAGACATTACGAAATAACTGATTAAAGCATACAAAAGCGTGGACGCATAGTCTACATTATTATTTTTTTATTTTTGTAAGGGGGGAAAAAGCACTCCACAATAATAACGTCTAGTTTTGTTGCAAGGGTTGCATTTCTTTTTTGTTCTGTCGATGAACTTACCATCTACAAACATTCACCGTTGCTGCGCATATAGACATTAACGTTACGGTTGTTTATTCTGCCGAAACGCCAGTAAAGGCTTGGATTATTGCAAAACAAGACGGAGATTTCATTGCAGCGATTACATGGCAGGGTACGCGTTTTATATTCTCCTGGATTTTTGAAGTGTGGTGGTGTTTGTATCTGATTTTTATGTAAAACATTAACATATTTATACACATAGCTAGGCCTGTATATCATCTTTATTGGTGCTGTCAAACGAATTATTGCGTTCAAAAAAAGTTTGTACACATGGATGTATTGACAAAATGTTTATTACATGCCGCCTTTTCATCCATTTTTCAGCCAGTTTCTTGAACTTTCCCCCCTTTATAAACAAAAACTTTTGGAAGTCTATAAAAGTTGTTCAGCATTTCTTATTCTTATATTTTGGCCGATTTAAACAATTATAATTTTTTTTTAAACATTTTGATGTTCTGATAGCGATTCCTATGTAGAAGAATCACTTCCTGCCCTCCATCTGAATTTTGTGGTCATGTGAAAACAATCTATAACCAACATTTTTTTTTTTCCCATAATTCCTCATTTTAAAATGATTAAAATTGGGAAGATTGCAAAGGTCACTTCAACGGTATATCTAATTTTTCTTACGAATTACTTTTGGTGCATCAAACCTATAATTACAATCAAAAACACATCGTTGCATTTTTAATTATCCCTTATGAAAAATGTTTAACTCTAAGTCACTTTCCAAAACCTTTTCATTCAATGTTCCTCACTGGTGGACTGATCTTCTCATGGTATTTGTATAGGAAAACTGTAGTTGTACAAATGGCAATTAGCACACCAAATCACATGGTTGCTTAATTTTCATAAGGGACCTATTAGAATTTGTGCTAAATTCCTTTTAAATTCAATCAGATGTCTTTTGTTCAACCGCTACAAAATAAAGCTGCCCCATCAAGTTCTTGAAATGCTGAGCACAGTTTCAGCACAATTTCAGCCTCAAGTCTAGGTAACAGCCGAATTACAACTCGTACACACACCCTTCATGGTTGGCTGACACAATCTGTGACAAAGCGAAGGCGCATCATCAGCCCAAACATGAAAACACAGCATCTTCTGGGTGAGCGCTTCATCACTGTCAGCTTCTAGAATAGTCTCTCCAACACTGTCTTCATAGAGCAGAACAGCTCGTCTCTCATCAATCACAGAGCAGTGGCTGATGGGGAAGAGCAGAGGTTAGTTTGGGGTGTCATCCTTTTTTTTTTGTAAATATTAATAAGGCAGCATTTTAGGCAACATTTAACATTAGGCTACTTAATAAGGCAACATTAAGAGTTTTGTGAAGTTTATATATAAACTAATTTACTAGGTCCTGCATTAGCAATCACATGATACACCAATCAAATGAATTCGAATATGTATAAATAGCTGGATTTCCTTATCTTAGCCATCTTCCTCTTGAAGAATTCCCCCCATCACCCCTACTTCTTTTCTCCCTTTCTTAACTAAATACGGGGGAGTTCTCGAGACCTACCTGAGCTCAGACTATCCTCTCACCCGATGAAATGGGAGGGAGCCCCAGGCTTGAGGATCTTCCGATCTCAGGGCTCTCTCCCGGGACAGCATGCCAAACTCGCTCTTACTTATCAATCATCAGCTAAGTGTGAACTCTTGAAACATAACATGGCATTTTGTATTCGTGGTTTCCACAAAAAAAAAAAAAGCAGCACAACTTTCTTCAACATTAATAATAATAATAATAATAATAATAATAATAATAATAATAATAATAATAATAATAATAATAATAATAATAGTTTCTTCATGCAACACTGAAGACCTGTGTGATCTTTGGTAAGTATGTCAAGGAATTTTATACAGAATCATGCATTACAGTGAAGCTGCGCACACACTACCAGTGACGTCTAAACAAGATTTATTTATTTTTTGTAGTAATGTAGTTCATTTGAATAGGTTTCATGAAAGCAGCTCTATGTTTGGGATTTGAGAGTGACAATAATGTCACAGTTGCTAAATACATAAATAAAATAGTTTTAAAATGTGTATTTTATATACAGTGTTGGGGAAAGTTACTTTTAAAAGTAATATATTGCATGTGTTACTGTCACCAGCGATCTAACTACTTCGGATCGTTGGAGAACTACAAATCTGCCACATATACGAACTACAACTTCCAGCATGCACCGCACACACACCGGTTCCTGATCCCGACTGATTGCAAACACGCACAGCTGAAGCTGCTCAAGGACCCATAACATGGACTATTTATACAGCACACACACATTGCTGAGTCTTGTTGTTCTATCTGTAGCATAAAGAAGCGTTTCTCCTTGCCTTCCCATGTTTTGATTTCTTGCTTTGTTTGTATGATTTTTGATATTAGCCGCCTGTAACGATCTCTAGCCTGGTTTTGACTACTCTTTTGGATTGACCCTTTGATTCTATTTGCTCCTGTGATCGACCCTTGCCTGCCTGACCATTCTTTGTGTAATAAACACTGCAATTGTATCCTCACCTCCTCAGCATCCGTTATGTTACAGCAAGAAATAAATGTTTTATGCAATTTTTTTTTTCCCCATCTCGTCTGGACTTAAGATTTTAATATGTAACTTTTTAAAAGCAACTTTTCCCAGCATTACACTCTAAAAAATGCTGGGTTGTATTAAGCCAACTTTGGGTCAAATATGGACAAACTCAACAGTTGGGTTAAAAAATGTAATTTAAATTTTATTGAAATATTAACCCAATGGTTGGGTTTGTCCATATTTGACTGAATGTTGGGTTAATACAACCCAGCATTTGTTTTAGTGTGTATATACAATTGTTGACAATTATTCAAATAATCCTCAAGTGATGTTTAACAAAGCAAGGGAAGTCATTCATTCATTTTCTTTTCGGCTTAGTCCCTTAGAGCACCCGGAGGAAACTCACGCCAATATGGGGAAAACATGCAAACTCCACACAGAAATGCCAACTGACCCAGCCGAGGCTCGAACCAGCGACCTTCTTGCTGTGAGGTAGCTGAATGAGATCCAAAATTTTACATTCATTTTATTATTAATCACCTATTTCTAAATGATCTGTCTCTAAAAGTGAGTTATTTGAAATGAATTGTTAAAACTATTATGTCTAAAACCTTCTCTCTGTTAAGCATCACTTGGAAAACATTTGAAAAAGAATACAAATTTCACAGGAGGGCTAATAATTGTGTCCTCAACTCTATATACAACACTAGGGGTGAAATGGTTTCATCAGATTCCCACTCGACCAAAAGAAGTATGCCGCTTGCAAGCGTTCAGTCTCTTAAACGCTCAATGGGAATGATGATCAATACTGAGTTATAAACAGTACTGTGAGACTCTGTGCAGATCTTCAGAGAGTGAGATATCACCAGCACAAGGCCAGCAGCAGATTCGCTTCATGCTTTTCACAGCTCTTTGAATTTCAATTAATTCTGAAGCTCTTAACGGATCTGTCACCTGTGTCCTATTCAAAACCCCATAGAGATGCACAGCTTTCCTTCTGTTTTCAGTCTGTTTCACAGCCTCATCTGCGAGTGACAGGCGAATGGCAAAATAAAGGCGTCTGATCGATTGCCTTGCGGAGACGCTCATGGTAAATAACAAGCGGCTTAAAATGCCACTGACAGGAACCTGTTTAAAAAGCTATTAGACTTGTTTCCAACTCTTTCTGAAATAATACGATAAAGAAGAGAATGCGTAATGAAATAAGAGCTCTGTAATCCAATTGCGCCGCAGATCCAATCGCATTTATAAAGTCTACAGAGGTTCGGTTCTACATCCGAAAACTCTGCTTTTAATCTCCCTGAGTGATTCCAGAACATTCTAGCGCAAAAAAAAATCCTCAGCAAAGGGGGAAAACACGGTGCTTTCTGACCCCTGCGTCTCATGCTATCCCATGTGTCCCAAGGGCTCAATATATCCTAATAGAAGTTGTGCTTGCACTGAATTACAGGCAATATCACTGTAACTTTTCTTCATTTTGACCACTATTACAGCGCTTCTAACTGGGCTCTTTGGTTTTCCCTGATCAAATCAGATGCCTCTGTGGCTCCAGGCCACCGAGAACCAAGTCTGATATACTTGACGGTAAACACAATGTGTTGTGAACGACATGTAATATTCATGTTCGGTAATTGCTTATCATTGCTGTGGGTGCTTAAATATCAGATTGAAAAGGTGTTCAGTGTGAATGGAAACGTATTTGGCTGGTTTAAAGTTTGAGGGAGGACTTTGCTGACACTTTACAATTCACATCATTGTTGGTTCATTATGAAAACTGAGCAAGTTAAAGAAGTGCATCTTCTTAGTGTTTTTTTTTTTTTGCACATAATTTTGCAAAGGGCAGCATGATATTGGAAAAAATGTATGCCACAATATATATTTTTGTCTGTTATTACAAGGATTCATTATTTTAGAATGATTGGGGTTATTATTTTTTGCATAAAAAAATAAACATTTTACATGCATGAATAAAAATAATAGAATAAAGAAACAAATAAAATCAACAATGCATTATTATGCGCGTAGATGAAACAACTGAAAATGATGCAATTTGGGTTAGAATCAGTACTGGTAAGAGAATATTGTGCATTTTAGACTTTTATTTTGCCTTTAGACCTTATGATTTCGAGGACAACACATACACTTAATACACATGCATTTCACTGAACGTCTACACATAGACATCACCTATATGCTATATAACTGCAGGTTAATGTTTATATGCAATAACTTTAACTGTTGAAGTTATTAGTTGTTTGGTAAAGTTATTATTACCTAATTAAGTTTTGGTAGTTTATAACCTTAAAGGTGCAGTATGTAAGTTTGACACCCAGTGGTTGGACTAGGTATTGAACACCTGGATCAAAACAAACGCAAGCACAGGTTGCCAGATTGAGGACAGGAGCGAGTGATTTAAACCGTGTACTAAAGCAACGGCACTCGATAAAAGGAATATTTTCCATATAAAAAAGGAGTTTGTCCTAACCAACATCTCGAATTGATATATTAGAAACAGCTTTTATTTCTCACAAGTGAACAACAGAAAATTATGACAATGATCACCTCAGGTACACCTCATGTGCTTTATTCAGTGTTAAATGCTAACAATGCGTGTTTGAATGCCATTATACTTGACATTTATTGCCATAAACTGAAAGCAGCAGCAGATAGTTCACCTCAGATCTTGAAAATAAAATAAACCATTTGAAACTGGACTTAGAACTAAACACATATGAGTGATTCAGCATGTACATTTAATTAAAGAGGGTTAATATGTATTAAACAGATTATAAATATTCTGCATATTCTGTGCTTCTGAATGGCTGCATTTAAATTTCTGTCGTGTTTCATCTGGTGCAAACAGCCAAATTGCTTATGCGTGGTCTCCTCACGAAGTGTGTTGTTAGGACACGGGTTACAATGTAACCTGCTCACCTAATGTTTATGCTTGTAATCTTTATATTATTTGCTAATTAATAACCTCATGTTGAACTCTGAATCTGCATCTCATATCTTATGCTACTGTCCACCGGAGGTCGCATTTCAGTCACGGACGCATACTTTAAGAGCCTTTCTGAATGAAAGAAAGAAATACGTGGTTTTCCACTAAGGCAACCCGGGGTGCTGAAATATAATTAGCCAAAGTGGCAGTGGGCAGGTTAAAATTACCAAAACAAAGACAAAAGTTCCAGCACGGAAAACACACTTTCATATCTGCAAACATATTATAGTATTTATATGCTTTAGAAGAGACAAAAACTTACATACAGCACCAATAACACCAATTTCTGATTTTAATTGTATTGCAATAATGGGCACCTTTTGTAAAGCTGCTTTAAAACAATAATTATTATTAAAAGCGCTATACAAATAAACTTAAATTGAATTGAATGTTTAAGGATGAAAAAGTTTAAATCTTTCAAACTTGAACTTTTGAAACACTTGGAAAAATGTCTATGCTTTTTTGAAGCTTGATCACCTGTTTACTTTGATATATATAGATTTTTAAAGGAATAGCTGCTTACCCACACTGTTTTAAAAATGACCTCATTTTTTAACCAAACCAAACCTCACTCTATATATCATGACAACTCTTTATTTGTTGTTTTTCATTCTTTATATTTCTGTTTTGTTTGTTCAGGAACAGTCAGCATCAAAAATCATCTTTTTTTATTATTAAAAAAAGATGATTTGATGCTGACTGTAAAGTTGAGGTTTGAGTTCACTTGGTGGTAAAATTGTATTATATGAGTAATTCCTGATTATGAATTTTTCATGTTGAAAGAAAAAAAAAAAACAATACTGAAAAGAACTATTTTGCTGAGTGTGTTATTGTTTTGGTCATGAATCAATAAGACGGTAAAACTGCCAGTAGGTGGGGCAAGTCTCCATCTTAATGACTGATTTGTCGAACCATTCTTTTATGTGATTTGTTCCACATGGCTGTTTTTTTTTTAGAAACTCATTATAGTCTTTATGAATGGATCATTGACTGAAACAATTATTCATCCAGGAGTGAAACAGCACAGTGTTGCTCTGAGATAAATATATATGAAAACTCATACAGGGAAATTATTATGGGTCATTCTGTTTTGCATAGAAACTGTGGCATACTCCATAATTTCAGCTCATATAATTAAACCAATAATTACAATATTTTTGAAGATGATACCTCAGTACATGATTGACTACATGATGTATATTAACTGAGCTTAGACAAACAGATAGATGGATAGATGGATAGATAGATAGATCAGTAGTCTGTATGTCAATCTGTATGTCAATCTGTCAGTCTCTCTCTCCCTCTCTCCCTCTCTCTCTATTATATCCATCCATCCATCCACCCTTCTATCCATTCTCCCATCCTTCCTTCCATCCTTTGTTTCTTTCTTGCTTTCTTCCCCTATCCATCAGTTTAACCCATTTATTTTATCTATCCATCCATCCGACATAGTTCAATCTATTTAGTCATAATTTTATCCATCCATCCATCCATCCATCCATCCATCCATCCATCCATCCATCCATCCATCCTTGCTTGCTTGCTTGCTTGCTTGCTTGCTTGCTTGCTTGCTTCCTTTCCCTATCACTCATTGTTCAACCCATTTATTTTATCCATCCACCCATCCATCCATGGTTGAGCTTTAATGTTTAGTATGTTACCCCTCCTTCACTGTGATTGGATGGCTGGCTACAAGTGTATTTTACACTGTATTTTTTCCACAGTTGTATTCTACCCATGGTTTACCCAACTCTTAGCAACAAAAAAAAAAATTAAAATAAAGGCTCATCAAACTGCTATTAAAATGAAAATGATGTGACTCTCTTACAGTTTTTCTCAGTGGCTTTGGTACGCTTCTCGGATCAGAACTGAAATTCTCAAAACTACCTGTTCAATCTTCTCATCACTTGTGCACATCAAAAAAGCAGTTTCTCATTCCTTTGAACAAGTTGCAAATGCTTTGGTACATCCATGCAAATGATTATATACAATTCTCTGATGTTTCCTACATTATCAATTGCTTATGTCATGTTGATCAAAATGTATTACAATGGTCTCTGTCTGAATAGTTTCAACCCACACGACAGTTACACATTGGTTCATAGCATAAGTCTTTACATGCAAAATGCTTGAAAAAGTTGTCATAATATTTTGTCATAATGCATTTTTATATACATTACCTTCAGACTTTTTCCCCCCCTAAATCTGTCCGAAATTGCTTCCAGGTTGTTGTTTCCTTTCTGTATCACAATGGCATGGTCTATTAACAAATTACAGTACAAACAGCAAAAGCATAAATGTGAATCGTGTCCAGTCTCTTGCAATCAAACTTCAACAAACACTGTAGAAGTCATAAAATGATAATATATTTGTAATCAAAACTGTAGCCAAGTCATTTGACTGTCTTATTTGCACACAATGACTCGTCATTCTGATGGCACTGACATGTTCATTGACACAGAAATGTAGTTTTGAGAGATGAAGTAAGGATTTTGAGCAGTTTTGTAAAAACTGACACATGCTGTGATCTGTATTGTCTTTTTTTTTTTTTTTTTTTGCTGTAAGGACCATAATCTGCCATTGACACAAAATGTAAAACACTTCTATAGTGAAAGCCAGTCTTCACCTCTGCTTTGTCTCTGTGCCTTCTGAGTGCTCTCCAGATGTGATCTGCCAGCGCTCAGATCTGAAAAATACCCCGGTCTAGGGTCTCTAAAGGCCTCGCATCGCAGAGAATGCTGGAAATTGGTTTCTGTCCATTTGGAAACTGAGCAATTTACGCAGTCTGGTCCCCCTGCTCCTTTGAGAAATCGTACTAATTTCACGCCTTTCCTGAGCGACTCGGTGTCTTTCTTCAACATGCATCAACATAACTGTTCTCCATTACACAGGTACTTAAAGAGACAAGACTCTGAATGTGGGGGAGTAAATTAGAGGTGAGAAAGAAATAATAAGGCTCTCTGCCGCTTGGTCCCATAGCATTTCTCAACACTGTCTGTGTGATCTTGATCCAATCTGCAGTGACTCTCACCTGGAGACGCTTTTGCTGGAGAACGTGGAGATCATTTTAAAGCCACCTCTGCGAGTGTTTTCATGCGTGCAATGACTGGCGGTTGTGTTTAGAAATGCTGTTAGGTGCTACTGGGTTATCTTCAGTGCAGGGTGACCTTAAAAAAAGTCTTAAAGTCAGCATAAAATGGAAGTTACAGTAAGTTTGTCTTTTTTTCCCTATTATGATGTACAGTTGAAGTTAGAATTATTAGCCCTCCTGTACATTCTAGCTGAAATAAAACAATTAAGACTTTCTCCAATGATTTTGACTTTAACTGTACATTTAATTGAAAACAGTTCTAATGTAGGAGTAAGGGGGACAATAGAGTAGAGGATCCATGTGTAGTTTTATTAATAAGAGTAGTCAGGTAGGCAAAGGTCAAGAGGTACAAACAGGAGCATAAGGGAAATCAAGAAGCGTAGTCGAGGCAAAGAGGTCAAAACAGGCGGCAGACAACGTAAACCCACGAACAAGGCAAGCACGGAAAGACTAAACAATGAAAACACTTTGTGATGTTACAGGTAGAAACCAATAAGACTCAGCAATGTGCGTGTCAAAGTGAGGTGTATAAATAGTCTTGGTCATTAGTCCTTACGAGTATCAGCTGTGTGTATGCAATCATGGGTGAACCGGAACTGGTGTGTGTGAGGTGCATGACGGGAGTTGTAATTCATACCAGAGTCAGACTTGTAGTTCTGGTGATAATGAATGTTCCCCATCGATCTATAGGGTTATATCGCTGGTGATAGTGATGCCTGAAATGAGAAAAAAAAAAAAATAGGGCGGTGCATGATTTCGTACCTTGCGAACCAATTGGATCATTGGAAGATGGACATTGCAAACAAAATGGATTAAGATTTGAATGCCAGTTGTATGCCATATTTGTGGAGGATTAAAGTCCATCGCCATTCAATGTTTTAAATGACAGATGATGGCAAAAACAAGAGCAAAATTTTACAGTTGGAATCATATCATATTCATTCAAACCACTGGCTCCCACTAAAGACCATATGGAGTCAATCTAGGGCCATATATACTTGCAACATAAAAGAAAGTTTTGTATTGAGCAAAAAATTGGAGGCAGGTCCAGGCATGTCATTCTCACCCCAGTTCCCTTGACTCCGCCCCCTTGTCAGATCAGGGCCAGTAAGTGAATTGCGCAGAAATGTGAAGTGCAAAGAGAAAACAACATTGCAACTGAAAAAATATATGTATACATGGCTGCACGGTGGCGCAGTGGGTAGCACAATCGCCTCACAGTAAGAAGGTCGCTGGTTCGAGCCTTGGCTGGGTCAGTTGGCATTTCTGTGTGGAGTTTGCATGTTCTCCCAGTGTTTGCATGGGTTTCCTCCGGGTGCTCCCGTTTCCCCCACAAGTCCAAAGACATGCGGTATAGGTGAATTGGGTAGGCTAAATTGTCCATAGTGTATGAGTGTGAATGAGTGTGTATGGATGTTTCCCAGTGATGGGTTGCAGCTGGAAGGGCATCCGCTGCGTAAAACATATGCTGGATAAGTTGGCGGTTCATTCAGCTGTGGCGACCCCAGATTAATAAAGGGACTAAGCCGAAAAGAAAATGAATGAATATATATATATTTTTTTGCACTGCTTGTTTTTTATTTGCAGTTCTTTATTTTTGTTAGCAAAATTCCATTTAATTTCTCAAAACTTAAGTTTTCCTTTTGCATTTTTTTTAGATTTGCATTATTTGTTACAATGTTTTGCTCAATACTTTTTTTTTTTTTTTGGAAAACTTTCTTTTATGTTGCAAGTATATATGGCCCTACAGTAGATTGGCTCCATGCGACCCAAGCTGACATTTTTCCAACATTTTAAAATCATGTTGCATTTTGAAACTGCATAATAACATTAGTGCATTGTGAGTGCATTTCTAATGTCAAATGCCAATTCAGCCATGAATATGGTTTATCATTTTCATTAACGAAATGAACACTGAAATGTTCAAGTCACATTTGTTAGAAAAGTTTAGAAAAGGATTATTGGTCAAATAGTCATTCCCTTTTGTTGTGAAAATCAGTATTATTCATTCATTCATTTTCTTTTCGGCTTAGTCCCTTTATTAATCTGGGGTCGCTACAGCGGAATGAACCGCCAACTTATCCAGCATATGTTTTACGCAGCGGATGCCCTTCCAGCTGCAACCCATCTCTGGGAAACATCCACACACACACATACTACGGACAATTTAGCTTACCCAATTCCCCTATACCGCATGTCTTTGGACTGTGGGGGAAACTGGAGCAACCGGAGGAAACCCACGCCAACACGGGGAGAACATGCAAACCCCACACAGAAATGCCAACTGACCCAGCCGAGGCTCGAACCAGCGGCCTTCTTGCTGTGAGGCGATCGTGCTACTCACTGTGCCACAGTGCAGCCTAAAATCAGTACTATTACACCAAAAATATATATTTCTTAACTCTTCTTGAGTTAAAACATTGGTATTGTTTAAAAAACACAATTAAAGAGCTCTAAATGTTAGTTGAATATATACAGTTCAGGGTGTGTGGGAAATTGCTTTCATTTTGTACAATTGTTCAATAAAATGTTCAATTTTACATCACAGTTTCCACTAAAACACTAAACAGAAACCGTTTTTAACGTATTCATAATCACCAGAGATATTTTTTGACCATCAAATTAGATTCCTGAAGTGACACTGAAGATTACAGTACATTCTGAAACATTCAACATGCCATCATAGGAATAAATAACAATTTAAAATACATTAAAACCAATAAAGTAACTTTAAATCCAAATAATATTTCAATAATACCTTATATTTTTGAATGAATGTGCACCATCCTAGGCAGTCTCTCTCTGGACTCCTGTAAGTTTTTCAAAGCTCAGAGAGACTGAGTGTGTCTCATAGGGAAATGATGATGGATAAGCATCCATCAAAATGTAAATATTCATTACTCACCTGGCACAGAAGACTGTTACCATGACAGCACCGGGAAGTGGGCTCTCCAAAAGCTAGTCTCCACAGCCTTGAAAGCCCACAAGTACTAATGCCAAATGAGAGATGTCAAGTGGGTACAGAATATCACACAAAGCCATCAGGGTTGGCAGTGTGAATCCAGTGGAAGTTTGTATAATGTGCATTCACCGACCTTTACTTGGAGATTCCTCCACACTGAAGCTGAAATAAAGAAGCCTTTCATTACACAAAATGCACCGCTAAACGATCAAAAACCCCTGAACCTAAAGCCATTTATGCAAACTGTTACTGGTCTGCTCAAAATGCATATCTTAAGGGCTTTTTTGAATACTTTAGGCAGTTTTGCTGTGCACCATTCCTATAGGCTTAGTAGAAATGTGTTTTTCCATGTCAGATTTTGATTTAAAATGTAAATAAAATGTTTGCTTTAGCATGCATTGTTGTCTCTAACAGGGCCAGAATTTATACGTGCACATTATTATTCGTTTTAATCATGCACCTTCATAATTCATTCATTCATTCATTCATTCATTTTTCTTTTCAGCTTATTCCCTTTATTAATCTGGGGTCACCACAGCGGAATGAACCCCCAACTTATCCAGCATATGTTTTACGCAGCAGATACCCTTTCAGCTGCAACCCATCACTGGGAAACATTCACACACACTCATACACTACGGACAATTTAGCTTACCCAAATCACCTGTACCGCATGTCTTTGGAATAGTGGGGGAAACCAGAGCACCCGGAGGAAACCCACGCCAACACGGGGAGAACATGCAAACCCCACACAGAAATGCCAACTGACCCAGCCAGGGCTCGAACCACCGACCTTCTTGCTGTGAGAAGATTGTGCTACCCACTGTGCCACCGTGCTGCCCGCACCTTCATAATCTTTAATTAAACTAACTTCACTTTTCTTTTCGAGATCATCTCTCAACCCTTCTATTAATGTCCCTTAAGGGTCTGGGACAACAGAGGTGAGGATCCACATGCAGTTTATTACAAAGAATAGTCAGGCAGGCAGCGGTCAAAACAGGGGCAAACAGGAGCATACAGGAAATCCAATAGCGTAGTCAAAAGCAGGCAAATGGTCAGGTCAGGCAGCAAAACAACAGGAAGGATAAACAAAATAAAGGTCTAAAACACGGGAAGGCAATACAATGATAACACTTACATGATGCTCTAAACAGAAACAAGACTCAGCAAAAAGGGTGAAAAAACTGGGGTGTATATATAGTCCATGTAAACATTCAATGATGAACTTCAGCTGTGTCTTTGTCAGTGTCTAGATGACTGTCAGCTGTGGCAGGAGTGATTGGAGCAATGACTTCTGGGGGTTGTAGTTCAGTTCAGTGGCAGAATTGAAGTTCTCCAGCTATCTGCAAATGTTAGATCGCTGGTGATCCTGACAATTAACATACATTTTTAGTGATCCAATCACAAGAGATGCATTGAGGTGCATCTAATTAAATTATTTTGTGTCGTGACCTTTTAATGTCAAACTCCACGGCACTTTTGCGGGTGCGCCTAATGCAATGCACATATACCATTGAATGATCAAGTCCTTGTTACAAGAAAGTGAAAAAGCAATCAAATGAAAAGGATGTTAATGGAAACAACATTTTTCTTTGCATTAGGTGTATGTATTTATAAAATACAGTTAAGTATGCATGCATTTATTTGGGTGCACTTTCTCACAACCCATCCTATAATGATCACATGATTGGCCAGTAATTTTAGTCACGTAAGGGTCTGGGACAACAGAGGATCCACGTGCAGCTTTATTTAGCAGAGAGAATGGTCAGGCAGGCATTGGTCAAAACAGGTGCAAACAGAGTCATAAGGGTAATCCAGAACCGTGGTCAGAAACAGGCAAATGGTCAGTACAGGCAGCAAAACAACAAACTAATTAACAAGAAAACATGGCAAGAGGTCAAAAACAGGGCTAGACAAGAAATCACTTTGTGGTGTTACAATAACAAGACTCAGCCCAGAAGTGTATGTGTGTGTGTGTGTGTGTGTGTGTGTGTGTGTGTGTGAGAGTGTCTGGATTGTTTCCAACTGTAGCGGGAGTTGATTTACGCAAAGCATCCTGGTAGTTGTAGTTCATGTGGTGGCATGTGTGTAGTTCTCCAGCGATCTGCAAACGCTCGATCGCTGGTGATTGTGACATTTATGCTACAAACCAGGGGTGAATACAAATGCTCTGAGTAAATATTTAAAAGTTTTCTTGTGATTTGAGGTGTTGGGAACATGTATGCAAATATCTGTAAATGTATTTGCCAAACTACGGCAATTAATGTTTTTCCATCTTGATAGTTGTACATTCTCAATGATTTGATTTCATCTGCGAGGAAAGATGTCAGGAAAACGCTCACGATGACGGAATTATAAAAATTCAAATAGTTTTTGAAGCAAAACTATACAAATACATTGTAATTATATCTCCATATAGTTACAATGCATTTGTAACTTTGAAATGGGCATAAGGCCTGTTTAACGGTGTTTTGTTGCTTAGTTCAATGTGTATATTGTGATATTTTCCATGTATGTTTGTAGTGAGGCAATGTGTACTGTATATGTGTATTTAGACAACAAGAGTTAGTCTTTAAAGGTGCAGTAAGTTTGACACCCAGTGGTTGAACTAGGTATTGCACTCCTGGTTCGAAACACACGCAAGCGCAGGTTGCCAGATTGACGACATCAACAGGAGTGTGCCTGACTATCGAGCCTAAAGGCTGATTTAAGGCTGATTTGAGTCATGTTCTAAATAAAAGCAACGGCATAATACATTTTCCATATTAAAAGGAAGTTTTTAAAAGGTTTTTATCCTAACCAATACCTGAAATTTCTATTCTATTTTTTTGCAGTGTTAAATGCTAATAATGTGAGTTTGAATGCCATTTTACATGACATTTTTTGCCATACTACTCTCGTCATGTATAGCGTGTTGTTAGAACACGGGACTGCAATGTAACCTGCTCACCTCATTACCATTTGTAATATTTATATTATTTGCAAATTAATAACCACCTCATGTGGAACTCTGAATCTCATTTCAGAGGCTGCTACTGTCCACCAGAGATCACATTTCGGTCGCGGACGCATACTTTGACAGCCTTCATGACTGAATGAATAAAATACGCTGTTTTCCACCAAGGCAACTCGGGGTGCTGAAATATAATTGGCTAAACTGGCATTGGGCGGGTTAAAAAACCCCAAAACAAAGACAGCCGTTCCGGCACGGAAAGCACATTTTCAATGCAAAATAACTGACTTCTGAATTGTTTTTCAGATAAACAAGAACGTTCACTCAGCATGTTTCTTAAATATCTGCAAACATATTATGGTATTTTTAAGCGTTAGAAGAGTCAAAAACTTACAGCACCATCGTGTCATATCGCTCAGCTCTTACTGTGATTTATTTAGAGCAAAAGGATGGCAATAAACTTAAAAAAATGGATGTATTTGCACAGAGGTTGACAGCCTGTGTGTTTGTATATGTTGTACACTGTAGCAAACGCTGGGTTGTTTCAATCACAGTCTGGTAAAATATGGACAAACCTAAGAGTTGGGTTAAAGTTGGGTAAAAATTGGCTAAAGTTGGGTTGGTCTATTATTTATCCAGAATCTGTGCTTAATTTCATGTGAAAAAAAAAGTGTACACACATTTCTGCTAATTTCCTCTGTGTTTATTTGTGGTGATGGTGGAATTCATCACTCCAGTAATTGATTGTGTGAACAGTTTTAACATCACACAATGAGTGTTTAACTTTAATTCAGACTGTTTTGCTTTTTGTCTTCCCTAAAGGTCTTTTAGGTTTTTTCAAATACAATGAAAAGAGATGTTTAAAAGTGACAAATGCAAAGCCAAGCGCATGCATGCAAAAACGCATGGGGATACCCTGACTATAGTCTAAAAGATAAAGAGAAGAGACAAATAAAAGCAAAAAGGCTGTAAGTGGATGAGACGAGTGTTGTAATGCCAGTGTTGTTTGGTTTTGCCGTAGGGTTTTTCCACACGAGTCCTTTTAACACACACAAACACACACGAGACAAAAGTAGAGCTTTAGTATGAAATAAGAACATGACACACAATTCACTATATTCAGCCTGTTGCCAAGGCAACGTTTTTCATTTGATTTAAGCTGGTGATCTAAACATAAAACCATAATACAAATGAATAAAACAATACAGACTTCTTGACTAAAAAGAAAAATCATGAATAAAAACCTGAAGTATTAATAAACTAATAAATAAAATCTTTCTTTTTAACTGTTAGAATTGCAAAGATGCACACTTTTTACGTCATTCATTTTCTGAAACTATAGAATTCCTGCATTAGAGATATGAATAAATATATATATATATATATATATATAGACAATTTTTATTATTACATAGCATGCTTGGAAAATTTGACACAAATACATGTATTGTTATCTCATTACATGGCATAACTGGGTAAAATTGGTTTATCTAGAAGCATACATTTATGCTAATTTCTTCTGTGTTTGTGTACATTCATTGGTGGAATTCATTCATTCATTCATTTTTTTTTCGGCTTAGTCCCTTTATTAATCTGGGGTCGCCACAGCGGAATGAACCACCAACTTATCCAGCATATGTTTTATGCAGCGGATGCCCTTCCAGCTGCAACCCATCACTGGGAATCATCCACACACACACTCATTCACACACATACACTACGGACAATTTAGCTTACCCAATTCACCTATACTGCATGTCTTTGGACTGTGGGGGAAACCGAAGGACCCGGAGGAAACCCACGCCAACACGGGGAACATGCAAACTCCACACAGAAATGCCAGCTGACCCAGCCGGGGCTCGAACCAGCGGCCTTCAAGACTCTGAAAAATTACCCCTGAAACTCTGACCAATGTAAGGAAAGTTTACTCGCACGTGACTTGTTTTAACAATTTTTGTCCGATTTAGAAACGCTGCCGTGTGAAAGCAAACCACACCAAGAACAAAAATAAACATTGTAACAATGTTTCAGAACAAAACAATCGATCTACTGGTGTGAAAACACCCTAAGTAACTTAGCAAATTTAATTAGATTGAACATAAAACAAACAATTAAGCTGTCCCAAACATATGTCAATAATTGTGTTGTTTCAGCTCATTTTATATAAGTAGTTTAAACAAGAAGCTAAATCTTTTTTTTTTTTGAGTGTAGGTTCAAACTAGGGCTGCACGATTAATAGAAAAAAGATTGTGATCTCGATTCGACCCCTATACGATCTTAATCCAGCATCTCTATGATTCAGCCAATTATATTTTTAAGTTCAGGAGAGAAGCATAAAGGCAGTCGCACAAGTCTTTACATTGTTTTATGTTACTCAGCAACATGGACACCTCCAAACGGTCAGCATACTGTATTTAGAAGATATAATTCACCCAAAAATGTAATTTCTGTCTTTATATAATGATGTATTCGCGGCTGCGAAATCACACGTGAGCTGGCACACTGTTTGTTTACTACAGAGAGGACACGCACATGGCCGTGAATTGTCTACTGTAGTGAACAGAACCTGCATAGGCGGTGAATTACAGGTATTAAAGTTTTAAATAACGTTCAGTTTGTTGCACATATCATTTAGCAGCGCAGGAAATATGACATGACATGAGCCGCAGTCGGCAGTGAAAGTGAAACCAAAACCGCGCATTTAAACGATCATAACGCTTTTTAAAGTTATGATTACGACAACCATTTGATGTGTTTTTTCAATTAGACAAATATCTAATTTTACCAGTAAAAAAGTGCAAGCATATGTGTCAAACAATAATTAAACTTCAGAATTATCAATAGTTGTATTCTGATGTAGCGCTGTCGTAGAAGGTCGCTAGTTTGAGCCTCGGCTGGGTCAGTTGGCATTTCTGTGTGGAGTTTGCATGTTCGCCCCGTGTTGGCGTGGGTTTCCTCCGGGTGCTCCAGTTTCCCCCACAAGTCCAAAGACATGCGGTACAGGTGAATTGGGTAAGCTAAATTGTCCGTAGTGCATGTGTGTGAATGAGTGTGTATGGTTGTTTCTCAGTGATGGGTTGCAGCTGGAAGGGCATCCGCTGTGTAAAACATATGCTGGATAAGCTGACGGTTCATTCCGCTGTGTCGACCCCAGATTAATAAAGGGACTAAGCCGAAAAGAAAATGAATAAATGAATAAATGTATTCTGATGTAATCAATTTACTGTGCATTAACGACCAGGATAAATTTAAAGTCTTTTCAAGTCCATCATTCCAAGTCTATACAAAATTTTGCACAACATGCAACCTACGTATAGGCCTAATATTAATATTGTTTTTTTTTTTAATCATATGTTTGAGAATTAACAATAATAATAGGCTACTCATATTAACCTTTATTTTACATCTACAAAATCGTGAGAAAATCGTGATCATTATTTTAAGCAGAAACAATCGTGATTCTCATTTAAGCCAGAATTGTGCAGCCCTAGTTCAAACTAACTATTTAAAAATGAACAAAATCTTACTTTTGACACTTGCAGTCGCAAACATGAACATTATATGATGACAGTCTCTTGACAGTCTTTTTTTAATCTTCTACAGATATTACAGATCCCATTTTTGATTTCATTTTACTCTCCTACTGGCTATGTTGGCTGTTTATAAGGTTCTCTCCGGTACAGACATCCACTGTGAATATGGTATAAACTGACTTGCACTGGAGCGTTTCTCTGATATCACTGTTTGACCACTGGCTCCTCATATTGCTGAATATCACCTTGCTCCCTCAGTCATCTCAAATCCAAATAAGATCCAGCCAATAAGTTTAGCTCAGGGTCTTTCATTTGGAGAGGATTTAATCGGTGCTGAAGATTTCCATTCCTGCTGCCATGTTCTGTAATCGCACCATGATTTTTGGGAACTTGTGGAGTTTAGCGAAGCCCAGGTGAAAGATTACAGATGATTTTTCAAAGTACAGTCCAAGGGTTATTTCAGAAATACATCACATTTTGTTGGATGCATCTCTTTTAAGGTTTAAGTGTTTAAATAATAATATGGAGGTCATCCGAATAATTAATTTCTTATCTTTTTTTGTCATATACACTGTAAAAAGTGATTAGTTGACGTTACTTAAAATAAGTGAGTAAACCCGTTGCTTTTAAAAATTATTAGGCAACATATTTTAAAAAAGTGAGTCATTTTTTAAGTAAATGAACTATGTGCGTAATTATAAAAAATATATGAAATCAACTTAACAGTTCCAAGTTATAGTGGGTTTACTTCAGGGTCTCCACGGGGTCTTAAAATGTCTTAAATCTCAAAAACAAAATTTTAGGCCTTTAAATTTTAGGCCTTTAAAATTTAAGTCTTAAATTTACTGAAATATTGTCTTGTAGGTTTTAAATCTTTTTTTAAACAGATCTTAATTTTTCTTTGTTTATGTATGTATAGCTACCCAATCTGGCCAACACCCATCCAATCACCAACATTCATTCATTCATTTTCCTTTGGCTTAGTCCTTTATTCTTCAGGGGTCACCACAGCAGAATGAACCGACAACTTATCCAGCATATGTTTCACACAGCGGATCCCCTTCCAGTTGCAACCAAGTACTGGGAAACACCCATACACTCTCGCATTCACACTCATACACTACAGCCAATTTAGTTTATTCAGTTCACCTGTACCACATGTCTTTGGACTGTGGGGGAAAACCTGGAGGAAACCCACGCCAACACTGGGAGAACATGCAAACTGCACACAGAAATGCCAACTGGCCCAGCCAGGACTCGAACCAGTGACCTTTTTGCTGTGAGGCGACAGTGCTAACCACTGAGCCACAGTGCAGCCCTAATCACCAACAATTAATATCAATAAAACTTTTACATTTTTGTTTTAAAATTTAATTTTTAAGTCTATTTACCATAATGGTTTATTTACCTTATAATAACATGTTTAAAAGTTCCCCATGTATGTACAGATGAGGACACTGACCTGTAAAGACTATTGTGCATACATTTAGTTTATTTTTTTTTATTTTAAAGAGAGGTTATGTTGCTAAAAGTATGTATATAACTAGAGCTTGCTTGTTTTGACACATTATTTAAAAGATGTTGCTAAGAAATAACTAAATTATTTAAATGTGTTATTATTATCATTATCATTCATTCATTCATTCATTCATTTTGCTTTGGCTTAGACCCTTTATTTATTAGAGATCGCCACAGCAGAATGAACCACCAACTTATCCAGTATATGTTTTACACAGCGGATGCCCTTCCAGCTGCAACCCAGTACTGGGAAAAATCAATACACACATTTACACACATACACTACGGCCAATGTAGCTCATTCAATTCACTTATAGAGCATGTCTTTGGACTGTGAGGGAAACCGGGGCACCCGGAGGAAACCCACGCCAATATGGGGAGAACATGCGAACTCCACACAGAAGTGTGAACTGACCCAGCCGGGACTCGATCCAGCGACCTTCTTGCTGTGAGGCAACAGTGCTAACCACTGAGCCATCGTGTCGTCTATTATTATTATTATTATTATTATTATTATTATTATTATTATTATT
>CAIGQW010003411.1:2684251-2697821 GCA_903798125.1 Danio choprae | reverse complement strand
ATGTTATGTTATGTTATGTTATGTTATGTTATGTTATGTTATGTTATATTATATTATCCATTAATTCATTTTCATTTCGGCTTAGTCCCTTTATTAATCAGGGGTCGCCACAGCGGAACTTATTCAGCATATGTTTTACGCAGCAAATGGCCTTCCAGCTGCAACCCATCACTGGGAAACACCCATAAACACTCATTCACACACATACACTACAGACAATTTAGATTTCCCAATTCACCTTTAGCGCATGTCTTTAGACTGTGAGGGGGAAACCGGAGCACCCGGAGGAAACCCACACGAACACGGGGAGAACATGCAAACTCCACACAGAAATGCCAACTGACCCAGCCGAGGCTCAAACCAGCGACCTTCTTGCTGTGAGGCGATCGTGCTACCCACTGCGCCATCGTGACGCCCCTATATTATATTATGTTATATTATATTATATTATATTATATTATATTATATTATATTATATTATATTGTTGCCTAAATATCCTAACCCATATAACCTAATTAACCTAGTTAAATCTTTAAATTGCACTTTAAAAATTTAATTAAAATGTTCAAAAATGTGTTTAAAAAATCTTCTCTTCATTAAACAGCACTATAACACAATAATTTTGACTTTAACTGTATATATTATATGCTTAGGGGAAAGCAGGGACAAAAGTAAAAGTTTTAAAAAGATCATTTTTAGCAGAAATATGTCTTTGCTGTGGTTACTAACTCATAAGTACTCATAACTCATAAGTGTGGTCTGTCAAAATCAGGTGTTATTTTGTATCAATATAGAACAACTCCAATATAACTTCACTTTAAACAAAAGTAGCGCATTGCTGCTTTTGACTCCTTCAGCAGGGACGAAAGCAGCACACGGATGGGTCAAAAGTTACATAACAATATTTGCTAGATTTACTGGCTTAATCTATTATTTACTTTAAATTTATCTGCAAACATATTTTGTGCATAATTCTGTCAATAAACCCCTTTGTATTGTTCATTGCTGCAACTGGGTCCGCTTTCTTGCAACAACCCTGAAACTCCAATGACGGTTGGGTTTAGGGGTGTGGTTTGGGGACACGCCTCCTTTATAAATCTTATATTTTTGTACAAACGAAGTCATCTAATTTGAAACAAATTAGCCACATTTCTGACAGTACATAAAATAGACAGGTTTCCTCATGAGATTAGGTTGGTTTTTCTATATAATCTCTTCCTCATCCTTTAGAAACTAACACAGACTTAGCATATGAATCCACATAGAGTATCAGAATGGCACAATATACAGCAGGGATCAAATGTCACCAATGCAGATGAGTTTCTGAAAAGAGAGATGGATAGAAAACCCTCCCATGTGAGATGCTGTGTGGTGTGAAAAAGAGGAACAGAATAGAATGAAAAGAAGGTCAAAGATACAGAAAGCAGCAGAAAAAGAGGATGACAAGACTAATGGACAGACACATTCTCTTTGTCCTGAAACAAATACAAATACATATTTTATAAGCATGTCATGTCATTTGTGTTGATATTAATTTGGCATAAGGATATCTGACATGATTACTAGATGATTTTTATGTACAGTCAATTAAAAATCTGTAGTGTTTCATGCAGTTAAACTTAAAAAAAGTTAAATTATAATGTTATAAAATAAGTTTAAAAAGTAAAAAAAACAAAGTAGTATGTTGATGTTTTTACTGAGCAGCAGACAAAGGAAATTAGTTTAAAAATTCAATGAATTTGGTGTCTAATGGTGTGAGAATTAGACTCTAATGTTTAGAATTAGACTTTAATGTTTTCTCCTAGCTTTCTCAAATAACATGCATACAGTACCTTGAAGTAAAGAAATTTTATGGGCCATTATTAATGGTAAATCAATAAATATATAGAAGAAAGATTGAGATGAATTTGGACTTTCTGTTTTTACCAGCTTCACTGGCAACAAAATATAGCATGTGTATAAAGATTCAGGGGAAAAAATAGGCTGATTAAACAAATTTGATTTCAAGCTAATCTAAAATTGTACAAATAAAGGGAAAATAAGCTTCATAAACTGTGTGTGCTGAATTATAACTGCAGACAGACAGCAGCAAAATAAATATGTAAGAAAATCATTAATTAATTGTCTTTCATCCATAACAACCATCTTTAGTTTAAATATATATATATATATATATATTTACGGGGCAGCACGGTGGCGCAGTGGGTAGCACAATCGCCTCACAGCAAGAAGGTCGCTGGTTCGAGCCTCGGCTGGGTCAGTTGGCATTTCTGTGTGGAGTTTGCATGTTCTCCCTGTGTTTGCGTGGGTTTTCTCCGGGTGCTCCGGTTTCCCCCACAATTCCAAAGACATGCGCTATAGGTGAATTGGGTAAGGTAAATTGTCCGTAGAGTACGTGTGTGACTGAGTGTGTATGGATGTTTTCCAGTGATGGGTTGCGGCTGGAAAGGCATCCGCTGCGTAAAACATATGCTGGATAAGTTGGCGGTTCATTCCGCTGTGGCGACCCCAGATTAATAAAGGGACTAAGCCGAAAAGAAAATGAATGAATGAATATATATTTACATTCCTTTTGCAAATTTCCTGTCCAGTACAAATATCTAAACATTAGACTAACATCAACAGTGTAGACATATTCTGTCTGACAGAAAATATGATAATTCTGACCTGAGCTAATATACTAAATCAGCTAACTTAGACTTTTTTTTTCACCTGTTGCTGCTTAGCATTTAATCATTATTTTTTGCATATATTGCCACGTTTCAAGATGGGACAATAAAAATATTAAAATAAATAAAATATAATAAAAGTATACAGTAAAAGTGAAAATTATTAGCCCTCCTGCGAATTTTGGTTTCTTTTTCAAATATTTCCCAAATTATGCTTAACAGAGGAAGGCATTTTTCACAGTATTTCCTATAATATTTTTTCTTCTGGTGAAAGTCATATTTGTTTTATTTTGGCTAGAATAAAAGCAGTTTTTTAATTTTTTAAAAACCATTTTAAGGTCAATATTATTAGCCCCCTTAAGCAATATATTTGTTTGATTGTCTACATAACAAACCATCGTTATACAATTACTTTGCCTAATTGGTGAAGATAAAAGAAATCAATTAATTAGTTATGCTTAGAATTATTATGCTTGGAAATGTGTAAACATCTTTCCGTTAAACAGAAATTGGGGGAAAAATATACAGGGGGGCTAATAATTCTGACTTCAACCAACTGTATATATTTAATTCTATGCAATGACCAAAACATCCGTGATATACAATATCAAAATGTCCATCAAAGTAAAAGTCCTGAATGTCCTGCTACTCTTCATTAACAAGATTTTACATCTGCTTTTAAAAGTTTGAAATGACAAACATGAACGAGTACAAGTATGCACATTTCTACCATCCGCACAACACATAATTCCCTGTCTCAGCTCGGGTATTTTAGCTGGTGGCGAAAGCTGTTGATGTGTACGTGACAGAAAGTATGTCCAGTAAATCTCAGAGCTCTGGAATGGATGTGGATTTTCCGTGACAGCTTCCAAGTCTGTGTATTTATCACCCTGGGTCATCCTTTACACGCACGTATGCAGGTTTAATAAATGTGCCACAGCCGTACAGTCATCACTGACGCACAGACTACACATTAATGATTCCTTCAGGACGTAAAATATCACATTTACCTGTCACACATCGAATCGATAAGCCAATGAGAAACCAGATACTGCTGCCGCCCGAAATATCTTATGAGTCATATCTGGGAAAACTTTAAACACACACACACACACGCACACACACACAGACATACGATTGGCCAGAGGATTCAGCATGAATCATGTTTTTGATGTGCCATTAAAAGGCAGTGCTAAAACATCTATGTCTTCTCTTTTATATATATGTAAATATTGTGAAACGGTGTTTGCCCCTTAACCAATTTCTTATTTTTTTGCATGTTTGTGACACTTTAATGTTTCAGACCATCAAACAATTTAAATATTAGTCAAAGATAACACAAGTAAACACATCATTCACTTGTGAAATGAAGGTTTTTACTATTAAGGGAAAACAAAATATGAAACTACATAGCCCTGTGTGAAAAAGTGTTTGCCCCCTAAACCTAACAACTGGTTGAACCTCCCTTAGCGGCAGCAACTGCCATCAAGTGTTTTCGATAACTTGCAATGAGTCTGTTACAGCGCTGTGAAGGAATTCTGGCCCACTCATCTTTGCAGAATTGTTGTAATTCATCCACATTGGAGGGTTTTTGAGCGTGAACCGCATTTTAAACCTTTCAAACAAACACTTTTTCATGTGGGGTTATGTAGTTTTGGATTTTGTTTTAATATACCTTATTACAAGTAAAGGAGTACACTGTGAAATCGAACAATGAAGTAAATGAAATGAGTTCCTTTCACTCAAAAATTGAACGAAAGTTCATTGTACTTACAGAAACAAGTTCCACGGACTCAACATTTGTATTAAGCTAAACTTAAACTTAGTAGGTTAATTTAATCTTGAATGTTTCTAATTCCTAGTTTAATTTCAATAAATGTTGAAATTGAGTATTATAGTGGGGGGTTTTTTTTGCACAAGATTAAGATAGATTAGTCGTAATATTGTGCTATATTTGGATTTGCATAGATTTGTGTTATGTTCAAAATATTTTTAGGGTTACACTGTAGTGAAGAGTGTGTGGATGGCTTTAAAAGACTGTGTCTAATGCAAGATCCACCACTGTACTTATACAAGTATATTAAGAATAGGCTATCATTCATTAACTCAAGCTATTGCTAATTAATACTAAATCATACTGATTGGAGTTCATGTGATTTATTTTTGCTAACAAAACTGTCACAGAGTGGACTAAAATAATTAACATACACACACTTCCAATCGGTAACAAAAATGCACAATTAAGTGTATTCAATATGTCATTTACATTTGTAATTACCTTTAATTAATGGGAGTACAGTGGTCCCTCACTATAACATGGTTCACCTTTCGCGGCCTCACAGTTTCGCAAATTTTTTGTGTGCAATTTGACATGTTTTTTTTTTACAGCGCATTGTGTTCTGCGTCCTGATTGGCTGTAGACCATCTCCTCCGTGCTGCGTCTCCTTTACAGTACAGAATGCGTTCAGCTTGCCAAATTTACACAAATCTTCAATCGCTAGCAGTATCTTTGCAAATTGTCTCCCCAACAAACCCCACAATGTCGACAAAACATTCTGGACTGTCAAAGGCATCTGCGGTAGACCCTAAAAGGCAGAGGAAGATGCTAACCATCGCACAAAAAGTTGGACTTCTGGACATGCTAAAGATAGAAGTTACACAGCTGTAGGGTGCCAATATGAAATAGATAAGTCTGTGGTTCGTTACATAAAGAAGGAGGAAAATAACGTAAGAACGACAGCAGCAATACATTTCAACGAAGATGCAAAAAGGCTTGTAACTGTCCGTAACAAGAGAGCCTGCTTTAGCGTTGTAGATCAGTGACTGCAGTAAAAATGTTAATGCCTGTCTGAAAAAAGTGTATAAAGTGTGTAGTGAGCGATTTTACAGCATTAAAACATCTATAATAATTCTAAAAAATAAAGCTGACTACTTCGGATTTCGCCTATTGCGGGTTATTTTTAGAACGTAACTCCCACAATAACGAGAGACCACTGTAGTACAAAATAAAAATGTTAAGCTAACTCAGATTGCAGATTCAGTTAAGTCAACAAATCTTCTAGTAATTATGACTCATTACCAGAAATGTTCTTAACGTATTATTCTAACTTATTATTATTCATTCATTCATTCATTTTCTTTTCGGCTTAGTCCCTTTATTAATCTGGGGTCGCCACAGCGGAATGAACCGTCAACTTATCCAGCATGTGTTTTACGCAGCGGATGCCCTTCCAGCTGCAACCGATCACTGGGAAACATCCACACACACCCATTCACACTCATACACTACGAACAATTTAGCTTACCCAATTCACCTATAGTGCATGTCTTTGGACTTGTGGGGGAAACCGGAGCACCCGGAGGAAACCCACACAAACACGGGGAGAACATGCAAACTCCACACAGAAACGCCAACTCACCCAGCCGGGGCTCGAACCAGCGACCTTCTTGCTGTGAGCCGATTGTTCCACCCACTGGGCCACCGTGCTGCCCCGTATTATTATTATTAATAATAATAAGTTTATTTTAAGTTTTTACATTTTTTTTAAGTTTTATTTTTAAGATATAAAAAATTAAGAACATATTATTCGTTTAAATAGTTTGCACACTTCAAACTTAGTGATTTTACAGTGATACTTCTTTTTACAATAAATAAATCAATTCAGTTTACTCACTGACATGTTGTTCCAAGCGTAACTTTATTTGATAGAATATGAATTTTAATGAGTAATTTACATGATGCAAAAATACATCTTGATAGTAAGGTAAAGGTGTGACTGTATTTCTGTCAGTGTCAGACAAGGGAAGTGTTTGTATTTTTCTTTTTCCTCCACTTCCATTTGGTGTCACTAATGGTGTGAAAATGAAAGACTTTAAGTTATGCGCCGAAAATCTTGCTTCCTTGCCTTATCAGATATCTTGACGTCATTAAACGCATCAAATCTCCACTGAAGGGTTGTTCACACTAAAAGTAATCTGCATGTCTTCTCTCCCCTTGCTTTCTACTGTTACATTCCCTCTTTTGTCTCATTCAGACACATGACCTCTGCGTCCCTTTGGCCTCGAACCGATAAAGACACTCAGATGCCCAGAATAGACACTCTGTCTCTCATTCAGAGCTATTCTTGCTGTGCCAAACGCTGACAGATTTGCAGGAGAGAAACAGAGAGATGGAGAAGAAATGCCAGCCTTGTGTTTGAAGGTAGATTCTTACCCTTCCAATTAAACGCTTCTTGAGACCGCCAGGGCTGTGTCAGAAATGGTGGAAAAAAAAAAAAAAGGAGCTTACCGGCTGTTATTCTCCAGATTGCAGTCGTGAAGTGGAGTCCCAGCGGAAAAGTTTACGGTTCAGAGGTTGTTCTTTCAGGAGATCTTGGTTATGTTTTATTTAAGCATTGACTGAGGGTCAGATCATGGTCTCACATGGTTTATCTCTGATAAATCTTAGAAAATATATGCATCTTGCTTTATATTGTTTCATAATGATCTCTTTTTTTGCATGGAAACTCTTCAAAATAGTGGATTTGTAAAGGGAGTGTAAAATCAGTGTTAGCGAAAGAGAGTGCTCTGATTGGTTGTTCAGCAACGAATAGGACCACATTTTCACTGAGGGTAAGATCATGGTCTCACAAGACCTCTGAGCAAATCTCTGATTAATCTTAGGAGATATATGTATCTTGCTTTATATTTTTTTCATAATTATCTCTTATTTTTTGCATGGAAACTCTTTAAATAGTGGATTTGTGAAGGGAGTTTAAAATCAGCGTCAGCCATTGAGGAAAGAGAGAGCTCTGATTGGTTGTTCAGCAATGAATAAGAGCACATTTCTACTGATGGTCAGATCATGGTCTCACAAGGCCTCTGAAAAAATCTCTGATTGATCTTAGGAGATATATGTATCTTGCTTTAAATTGTTTCATAATTAGGGGCAACACGGTGGCTCTGTGGTTAGCGCTGTCGCCTCACAGCAAGAGGGTCGCTGGTTCGAGTCCCGGCTGGGTCAGTTGGCGTTTCCGTGTGGAGATTGCATGTTCTCCCTGTGTTGGTGTGGGTTTCCTCCGGGTGCTCCGGTTTCCCTCACAGTCCAAAGACAGGCCGTAGTGTATGTGTGTGAATGAGTGTGTATGGATGTTTCCCAGTACTGGGTTGCAGCTGGAAGGGTATCTGCTGTGTAGAACATATGCTGAATAAGTTGGCGATTCATTCCACTGTGGATAAAGGGACTAAGTCGAAGGAAAATGAATTAATGAATGTTTCTGTGGCGAGTGAGGTGGGGCCGAGAGCCGTGACGGTGTACGAGGCGGGTGGCGTGAGTGAGATAATCAGAGACACCTGGACGCATCACCTGCCTCAAGTCTCATGGAGGAGTTCTGGAGGCTAAAAGGAGGAGAGACGTCAGTGCTAGATGAGAGAAGATTACTGGAACTCTCCTCACGTCGGAGTCTTCTTGGATTACAACGGAGGCCATGTTACTTACTTTGACACCGTCACAGCTCTCGGCCCCTCCCCATGTAAATTCTTTAAAATAATGGATTTGTGAAGGGAGTGTAAAATCAGTGTTGGTGTAAGAGAGAGCTCTGATTAGTTGTTCAGCAACGAATAAGAGCACATATTGACTGAGGGTCAGATCATGGTCTCACAAGACCTCTGAGCAAATCTCTGATTAATTTTAGATATATGTATCTTGCTTTATATTGTTATTGTAACGTCTGGTGGACAGGAGACGATAACATGAGGAGACGGTACACGGACTTAAATAATAAACGGATTTATTTATACAAGACTTACGGGTAACATGCAGACGGGATAAGGACGACAGGACGAGACAACCATACGAATCAAAATACCAGACAACACTGGACACAGACGAAAGGGTATAAATGGTAAAGGGGATGATTAGGTTAATGACACAAGAGGGATGCATACAGGTGCAACAGATGAACAATGACGGTGGCGGGAGAAAGACAAAGGAATCACATGACAAAACAAATGACACGTGGACGAACACTGACAGTTACATAATAATCTCTTTTTTATGCATGGAAACTCTTTAAAATAGTGGATTTGTGAAGGGAGTGTTAAAAAGAGCAGGATTAAAAGTGTCAAAAGAACCCGTTTATTGAACACATTCATATTTTCGAGAACGATTAACTGAAATGAATTTGAGGATCCACATCGCGGAGGCCTAGCTGAGATGTTACAGAACGTTTCCTCTCCCAACGAGACATAGATCAGTTCACATTCCTTCACAAGGTGCATGCTTTCCACAATTGAACATAAAACAGCACTACACTACCCATAAGTTCAAACCATAGACTGTAAAAAAGAGGAGGGGATGGAAGGAAAAAGGCGCACTGGTGTATTCATAATTTTATTTTGTTTGTTTAGTTACCAGGAACATTGCACAATTAATAAAACTGGACAGAATGTTAAAAGTCACCCTAAAGAAAATGTAATTAAAATACATGTTAAAAAAACTTATTTATTACACTGTATTTATAAACCTATAATTAGATTGTATTTTTTAAACATTAAAATAATCCTTCACATAACTGTAGGCTCTATAACTGGGGCCTCTTTTATGAGGACTGCAGTCTGAGTAGCAATAAACCTGAATCAGTTGCATTCGATTTGTTTTCTAGGTGAGAATAAAAAAAGATATATTAAAGGAATCCCATTTGTGATCCTGTTTGTCCAACAGTCTGTTTGTCTCTCTCTCTCTCTCTCTCTCTCTCTCTCTCTCTCTCTCTCTCTCTCTCTCTCTCTCTCTCTCTCTCTCTCTCTCTCTCTCTCTCTCTCTCTCTCTCTCTCTCCCTCTCTCTCTCTCTCTCTCTCTCTCTCTCTCTCTCTCTATTCAGTTTATATGAAGTAGGTCTGGACTATTAGTTAACAAACCCCATGATGCCACACTCTTGTGAGGATGAATTATCTAAAACTGAAGTCATTAAGAGGTGATGAGCAGACCCGACCCAGGACAAACGTTTGGGAAAACACAGACGTCTCATTGGCTGCATTCGTTATATCTCAGCGCTATCCTCGACAGCAATCAACGAATGATAAATGAACCTCAATGTTTATTCTCCAAAACACACAGAAGAATAGGCGGCTGGAGAATGTGTGTTTCAAAATCCCCATTCTCTCTCTCTCTCTCTCTCTCTCTCTCTCTCTTTTTCTGCTGCTTGCGTAATTACTTCTGAGCTGCGGTGAACTTGGCCATGGAGACATATAACTCTCCCTTCAAATGTCAGCGGCTCATTGCAGCAGCTCTAATTGGGCTGGTGTAAACGCGAAGTGGCTTTTTCTCCTCCTTCATCGATTTCTTCTCCTTTCCTCACCTTTGTCATTTCACAGTGTCTGTGCGTGACAACTAGTGCCAGTCTCTCAAGTGTCTGTTAAAGCTGTTGAGCTCCCTGGGCCGGCGACTGATGTGGGATCAGCCCTGTGATACCGTCAATCAATCAATCAACCAATTAATCAATCAATCAATCAATCAATCAATCAATCAATCAATCAATTAATCACCATTCTCTTCAGATGATTGAAACACACACACACACACACACACACACACACACACACACACACACACACACACACACACACACACGTTGGTATTGGTGGTTTACAGGGACTCTCCATAGGCGTAATGTATTTTATAGTGTAAAAACTGCTTATTAGTGTAAGCCACCCCTACGCTTAAATCCAACACACAGGAAACATGTGACAAATTTCAAAAGACCCTGTTAGGTATGATTTTTAGGTGTTTTGAATTACAAGGACATTTGGCATGTCCTCAGAAACCAGCATAATAGAGTACAACTAGGTCATACCAATGTCATTATACAAAAAAACTGTACTTGTAAACCACCAAAACCAGTACACACACATAAACACACATTACTTGCACACATTACTTAACATTTAAAGACTACAATTATCAATAGTGTCCCCCCTGCCCACCCCCTCAAAAATACAATTAATTACTATTTATTTTTAGATATAACAATCAAAACTCAAATAAAAAAAACAATGTTTGCAAAAACTTTCATGTATAAAATATGCCATGTTTTCAGACCTTAAATATAAAAGCAGGTGGCAAAAATATGTCCCTAGTAAATTATCGATGACACTGAATGACTTGAGTGTAGTAAATATAATGATGTGACATTGTTTACAAGCTCTTTTGTTGACATCTTTCCACAGT
Source organism: Danio choprae (assembly GCA_903798125.1). Taxonomy (NCBI): domain Eukaryota; kingdom Metazoa; phylum Chordata; class Actinopteri; order Cypriniformes; family Danionidae; genus Danio; species Danio choprae. The sequence goes on along the minus strand of CAIGQW010003411.1, from coordinate 2,686,948 downwards.
TCAAGTATTGATTGAGTGATTACATGAGATGTGAGATGTTCATTTGTGATTATTGTGTGCTTTAATTAAGTAAAGATGAATGAATGGATGAATTAATGAATATTGGTATTTACAGTCTTTTGTTGCTTTCCCTCTGAAAATTAACAATAAATGTAAACAGCTTGCACTTAATTATTGGTTTGTTTGTTTGTTTGATGAGATATATGCTTTTTTCTTGAATCCCATTCAAACTATTTGTGGTTTTTGTGGTAGATTTTGTAGATTGTAGTTTTGGAGATTTCTGACCCCAAGACTCGACTAACTTCTGCAATTCTTCACCTGTGATTCTTGGAATTGTTTTGTCCACTTGAACCTCCTCTCCTAGCAGTGCATTTGGACAAAATAGACATGTCTTTTCCAGACTGATTCATAACACTTGCAGTTGAGTAGAATTTTCAAATTATCGCCCTGAGTGTAAAATTGGCATTTTAAGCAGTTTTTGCTATTAACTACAGTACTTCCCATTTTCTGAAGCTCAACAACCTTTTGTGGCAAATCACAGCTCTTTGGCCATTCCCTTTGTGATGAATGGCCTTTGTTTCCTCATGTAAAATCCTGTGGAACAGAAGGTGCATGGTTGAACAATTGCCTGTTCCTATCCTAGTCATCCAGGTGCACTACCTCCAGTAAATACCTTCAAGTATCTTGGGGTGGTTATTGACCGCACACTGACCTGGAAAGCCCACATTGACTATTTCTGCTCAAAGTTCCAACAAAGACTGTATTTTTTAAGGAGACTCAGACTGATTGGAGTAAGTCACAATCTCATTTAGCTGTTTTCAAGAGTTCACACTTAGCTGATGATTGAAAATAAAGCGTATTTGGCATGCTGTCCTGGGAGAGAGCCCTGAGCTCAGAACATCCTTGAGCCCGGGGCTCCCTCCCGTTTAAAGGGCGAGAGGGGAGTTTGAGCTCAGGTAGGTCTCGAGAACTCCCCTGCTGTGAACGTGCTTGAGATATGTCTTAAGATGTTATTTTTTGAGAAGTCAATTTACTTATGATGAATGTCTTTGGACGGTGGGAGGAAACCGGGAAGCCCGGGGAAAACCCACGCGAGCACGGGAAGAACATGCAAACTCCGCACAGAAACGCCGACCGGCCCGGTGAGGGGCAAAGCGGGTGGTGTTCTTGCTGTGAGGCAACAGTGCTAGCCACTGGGCCGCCGTGCCGCCCAGTCAGGAGAAAGGAAGGAGTAGGGGTGGAAGGGGGGATTCTTCAAGATGAAGATGACTAGAGTGAAAAACTCTGGTTATTTGTAGTGTGTCGGTATTGGTCTGATTGGTGCAATAAACGGAGCTGATGCGATGCCAGCCGTGTTCAATCCTAAGCACGTAATCCTCTTGAAATTAGTTTATAAATAAACCACACTTATCAAGTGCATTTTGGGAAGTTTACTAAATGATGGTATACTCTCAGAAATAAAGGTACGGGGGCTGTCACAAACAGTCCATATTAGTACTTTAAAGGTGCCAATTTTATATTTACATTAAAATTTTGTCATTTAGCAGATGCTTTTTTCCAAAGCGACTTACAATTGAGGAGGCATTCAGCGATTCAACAAGAAGAGGCAATACACACAGAGTGCTAATTATACAAAGGAACTGTTAGTGCTCAGAGAATTAAGTGCTAGAGTAAGGAGGGGGTAGTGTTTTTTAATAAAGAGAGTGTTTCTACAGGTGGTTTGTCACACTTCAAACACACTTCAAACACACTTCAAAAATGCAGTGTTTTTATTTATTTATTTTTTTTTTATTTAAAGATTATAAGAACATGTCTGGTGTAAATGTGCAAAATCTGGTGCAAATGCTGGTTAACGTGTCAGAGAGATGAAAGAGTGTGTTTTCTACAGGTGGTTTGACAAGCCCACTCACCTGTCTGAGGCACACTCAAACTGATAATGTTTTTAGGTTCTCATGTATACCCAAACTTTACCTTTATGGACCACTATGGTACCATCATGGACATTTTAGGTACAGATATGAACCTTTGGAAGAGGTACCGCGCCAGTGACAGCTCCTTTATTTCTGACAGTGTGGTATGGCAATCTTTCAGTTCAATCAAAAGCACAACTTGCCATGAAAGTGATGGGTGTAAGAGAGTACACATCACTTCAGTCAACCTATGAGCTGTTGGTTTTTGTGTAGCAAATAGCAAGTATAGCAAATGATCCAAATCATGTTTTATTTCAAATGTATGAAGTACTGAAATTGGGATACAGAGTTCCTTTATGTAAATGTAACTGCTGCAAGAAGTCATTTATACCAATATTGATTAGCATTTTAAACAGTAAACTTCCTTGATGGTATTTTTAATATCTATATATGTATATATTCTAATATCTATATAATATAAAGTCACTCTTGTTGGTAAATCTTGCGTGTCCAAGACAAATATCCTGCAAAAGACAATAAAGTATAATCGACTCAACTAAAAAAAAAATAATATTAAAAGGAATATACTTGAAAAATATTTAGCTAAACATATTTTAGATTTGTTCAAAGATAAACAAGACATTTTGAATAAAGTTTGTCTATGTATTTTGGTTTCAAGACAGATACTTTTTTTTATACTTCTTTTAGTTCCTCTGTCCAGCCTGAAACATAGAGCCTTTTCTGTAGCTGGACCATGGTTATGAAACAATTTGCTGCATGACAATAG
>CAIGQW010003411.1:2623484-2649251 GCA_903798125.1 Danio choprae | reverse complement strand
TCTTAACCCTATATTGGTTAATTAGAGTTTTTTGGAGTTAATTGGAGTTTCCAAATGGCTTTTTTAGAAAGGACTAGGCCTTTTCTGAAATTAAAGCTTACAGAGGAAAGTATCATCCCTTTTTGGGAGTATCATCCTCAAATTTGAATCAAAACATGGTCAGACATTCATCTTTATCTTTCTGGTGTTTCCATGCCATTATCCTGATAGTCACATCCATTTTTCCTCTAATGAATTTCATTGAAACTAATCGCAATTCACTTTCACTTATATATTTCCATGTTTTACTACTTTCTTTACTACTTTGAGTTATTTTGACCATTGAGTACCAAACTACCCAATGTCTAGCTTCAAACAAAACTTGTGAACATAAACCACAGGGTTCAAGAGCTACAGACATTTTTTTGGGTAAGTCATTTTCCAGAAAAGGCTCAAAAATGGGTCATAGGTTAAAAGGTTAACCATTCTTCTTTATCAGAGTAAAGTCATAAATGGCTTAATATGTCAGTAAATAATTGCATATGTCAATTGCATATATTGCATAATTGAGTGCATTAATATGTCAGTAAATGATTACAAGTCTATGTAATCATTTAGAATGTAAACAGTCCTTGCTTCCAATTTAAGAACATTTAGACAGCAAACGTTTGCTGTAAGGAATGAGGAAATATAATGCAAACTTAAGCATCTTGATGTAAATCTTATGAAGCAGAAGTGTCCAAAGTATGCAAATTACATTACATTTTGCTTTTACTTCTGGGAAATAAACTGACTTCTAAATAAAGTCTTGTATACACGTTTAACGTGCATTGCTAGATTACTGGACAACACTAAATGACTATTTTAGTGTGCGGTTTGCATTGCACAAGACGGTCTTTTAATAGGAGGGCAGCCTGTGGCCAGATTATGTCTATATTATGATAACAAAACATGGCATCTTCACAGGGAACTAAATAGGAATGTTCTAGAACAGACGCGGGTCCTGACAGTCAAAATGAGATGCGGTGTGTAATAGTCCTGAGGGATCAGCGCACTGGTATATTTATCTTGAAACAGCACCTTAAGAATCTGCCTTTGCATCTTAAGCACATAATTATGGGAAAGCAACAAGAGGCAAAATCCATAATAGCGGCATAAACAGTCTAAGACTGGGAACTAGAATTATATGCAAATTAGACGCAGCTATTTAATGTGAGATTCATTGAGTCATCATACAAAGTAGTTTATTCATTCGGCTGCCTTTATAAAATGAGCTCTCAAATAGGCTGTGCTGTTTTAGCTTTAATGACGCTATGCTGCGCTCTATGCTGTCGGTTCAGGGATCGCTTTCATTGCTTATTTTAAACACGCTACACTCTAAGCTGAGTTTACTTAAAAAATAAGAGGAAACTGGTTGCCCTAAAAAATTTAAGTAATGAACACTTAAAAAACTTGAGTGAGCTTTTCTTAAAAGATAAGAGTTGTTCTAATATGTATTATAAATTGAATAGACTTAATGCTTTTAATTTGTCTCAATTTACTCCACTTATCTTTTTAAGTGCATTAAAATATATACAAAAGTAATACACAGGGTTTTTTTTTATTCAAATTTCCAAAACATAATGCAAATATGATTATAATAACTCGGTGGTCAAAGAAGAAAAAAGGCCAGAATAAAAGAGATAAAGGATTATGAAAATAGGCAATGGGTAGACACATCTAAGCAAAAAACCCACTTTTGTCTGACGTAAGAGCTCAGCCAAAAGCTGACCAGCAACATGGTTCTTTTTCCTGAAGATGCTCATCAAACTTGGAGAGTAATTTTAAGAGTAATATGGAAGCTCTCTGTGAGATTTTTTCCCACCATGAAGTCGAAATAAACCTGAAATATAAAACACAAAAAGTTATGTTTCTTGTGTATTTTACTCTTGTGTTCTATTAATGTTTTCCCCCTCAGGGTTGTTTTTGTTGCCCTTTTGTTTTATTGTATAATTACTAAACTCATCTTTTGTATTGCACCTCCTCCTTTCCCTTTCCTGAACCGTGACACATGTAAACTGTATTTGCACTGCAAGCCAGTGTGTTCAAGATTACGATTACACTGTATCTTTACAGTGTAATCTTTACTTAAAAAAAAGAGTAAGCTTGTTGCCTTGTATTTATCAAGTAAACAAACTGTGCATAATTATAATAGTTAAGTCAATGGGTTTACTGACTTTTTTAAAGGAAACTCAACTGGTAACACTTTACAATAAGGTTGCATTAGTTAATGTCAGTTAATGCATTTATTAACATTAACAAACAATGAACAATACATTTATTACAGTATTTGTTCATGTTAGTTAATGTTAGTTAATGAAAATAAAGTACATTGTTAGTTCATGTTAACTCACAGTGTTAACAAGCATGAATTTGCATGTTAATAATGCATTAGTAAATGCTTAATTATGATTAATACATGCTGTACAAGTATTGTTCATGTTAGTAAATACATTAACTAATGAAACCTTAATGTAAATGTAATGTAAAGTGTGACCACTCAATTTGTTGCTTTTAAGGCAATAGGTAAACTCACTTAAAGTAACTAACTGTGTTTTACAGTGTATGAACTAAAATAATATCACACTTGCCAGTTTGAGTGGGTGACATTGGAAGCCCTGCACATTAAAGTTACAAGTGATCTCTTATGGTAAAAAAAAAAATGTATAGTGAGTATTGCAAAAGTAGCTTCCTTAGAAGTATTCAGGGATTTCAGAAGGACTGGATTATGATCCCACGAGGGATGTGTTTTCCCACAGGGATGCAGCGGTGCCCTCAGATTGTCATTCAGGATAGTAGTGATCATCTTGTGCTGTTATGTGTCGAGGGACCGGCTGCTTGTCTTACTTGGGTAGATGTTATTCCTGCTGCTTGAGGTATTGGAGGAGTGTTTGGAGTGTATTGGAGTGTTGAATCCATAATCTATTCCTGGAATTCATCATTTTAAAAACATGTTTTATTTTATTTTTAAAAATGAACTTTTCTATAGCCATTACTCCAATCTTCTGTCCTACATTTTTAGAACTACCTTGTGAAGTACAATTCCTGAGAAAAACAACTTAATTACAGTAATTTGAGTATTTGTAATTTGTTACTTTACACCACTAGCTATATTTTATCCGCAACTATCCCTTCTAGACTTTACCTGCACTCATCGCGACCTGATTTTGAATTCCACCTCAAGGTGCTTTCCTTCCAGCTTTATTGTCACATCCAGTGTTGGGGAAAGTTACTTGTGAAAGTAATGCATTACAATATTGAGTTACTCCTGTCAGGGTTCTGTCCATGTGCTTCTGTTATCGTCATGTGATCCCTTTGTTCTGTTTCCCACCGTCTTTAGTGTTCATCAGTTTCACCTGTGTTCATCCCCTGTGTCTCATTAGTTTAATCCTCTCCCCATGTACTTATACCCTTCTGTCTGTGTCCTTCGTGGTCCAGTATTGTATTGTTCCAACGTCGGTGTCCTGTCTGCGTGTCCTGTCTAATCCAGTGACTGTATCTAGTAAGTGTTTGTTCAATAAACCCGTCTTTTTGTTAAATCCCGTGTTCCTGTTTCGTCATGTCCCACAGCGAGTTGTTGCAACTCCTCAAAAAAGTAACTAGTTATGTTACTTAGTTCACTTTTATGGTACGTAATGCATTACATTACTTTTGCGTTACTTTTTCTTACTGGGCTGAGGCTTGATCTCTTTCAGAACTTGCAGGATTTTTTATTATTATTTTTTTATAGATGATCTCTGCAATTCACAATGCACATTATAGCCTACACCTTACCTTTAAAAACACATCAGAAATAAAACCTTAGAATAATGTTATCTCCTGAGAACTTCCTGATCTCAGAGCTTTACATGCCATTTATACAGATTAATGAATGTTTAAAGCAATGTGCTATTTTTGTACTAATTAGTAAAGTAAAATCGCTGTCCATTGAGACAATCGCCTTTTCCTGCTCTTCGATGCATTCGAAATAATGAGAAAACCTCCATTGCAGAAATGTACGGCTCTGCCATCTTGGTTTCTGTCTGAATTAAACTAAAATTAACTTGCATTTAATATTATTACTTAATTTGTTTTAGTAATGCGTTACTTTATTCGTTACTTAGAAAAGTAATATTATTACATAACTCGCGTTACTTGTAATGCATCACCCCTAACACTGGTCACATCTATATTGTCCTATTCGCAAGGCATGATAAAGCCCTCCTAAAAATATTATTACTATATAAAAAGTATATAAAACTAAAATCCTTGAAGCTTGTTAACCTGTATTTGCATCATAATGACTAACCCGTATTGTTTCAACCTACTAAAATGTCACTTTGTTAAACTAGAGTAATCCACATCAAAAGTTGTCAAATATGCTTAACATTTTTTCATTCGTGTTTTTGATTTCATTGAAGGGGTGACGCATCTTACTTAGCATTACATCTATTTATCCAAGAGAAAACATTTTAATAACATTAACATAAAACAGAATGACATTTGACATGAGACAAACTAGCCTTTACAGCCTACAAATTTACAACATCTTCATTTCCAGTGGGCGATGTCAGCGAGGACAAACAGAGGCGTAAGATTGACAGATTTTTGCACTGTACAAATATCAAGGGCAGCAGCTCCTCCTCTGAACTCTGTTCTGCTTGATTCATAGACTCTTTCCCCACCGCAAAGACAAAGTTTGATGAATGAGGTGCTCTGAAAACTGCATGGCCGATCTGTTTCAGAGGACACAGGAAGCTCTGATCCAAAACCATGTCCTTTCAGATGCAACAAATCCACTGCTTGTTTCGCCATTCAGTAAATTCAATACTTTCAGTAATTCATGACATTTACAACTTCAGAATTTTTGGAAAATATGATTAGTGTTACTTCGATTGCTTAAAATTTCAAGTGGCACACACTCATTGTTGAAACATAGGCTCATTCTCATTCAAACGTAGCCCTATATACATTTCTGGAGATGGTAAATTATGTAGCCAGAGGTACGTATGGCTGCATTTCGTGTTTAAAATTAACGCTATGGGCCGGTATGACGCAGTTCCTTTTCACGCTTACTCCGTATGGACGGCTTTCATGCTGTTACCAGTTTGTCCAGTGGCTTGCAGCATACGTTGGTGGACTTGAGACACAGAGAAGAACTGACCGCTACAACGGGGTTCGAGTGCGGCGAAGAATGGTTTCTGAAAGCAGGTAAGACAAAAACAAAAGCCAAAAAATAAAATAAACAATGAAATAACAGGGTGAGAATGTGGTAAAATCTGAAAACGTGGTAAAAATCTGTTTTTTTTTGTTTGTTTTTTCTGAATTGCTTTTCAAAACAATGTCGGTTGGGTTTAGGAAAGTGGGTGGGGATATCGGTCAGTCAGTCGGTCAGTCAGTCAGTCAGTCAGTCAGTCAGTTGCCAGCGGCCTCTAGACAGGCACAGGCGCGAATAACACTTGCGAGAGAAATCTAAGATTTAAAAAAAAATGTACACAGCGGCCTCTGGTGGATTCAGGAAAACAAAAATAGAAAAAAAGTACCTCCTGGGACGTATTTGGCTCTCTCCAGAAATGTATATAGGGGTGCGTTTTCAGAATGAGTCTGGGTTGCATTTGGTTTTGTTGCACAAAAGTGCCCCTATTTTCCTGTCTTAAAGAACTCTCATATTATTTTACAGATTTCCTACATAGGTTTGCATCCATTCAAGGTCAAAACACTTTCATTTTTATCATAATAAACATCACAACATTAGCTCTTGTCTGATTGGTTTCAGCATTCAGCCGCAATAAAAACTCCGCCTTTCTGAAAGCCTGCTCTGCTCTGATTGGTCAGTAGGGAATTAATACAAACCATTTTCAGTCACAACCCACCAATTGAAAAAAAGAAACTCAACAAACCAACCCAGGCTCATTCTGAAAACGTACCGCTATATGCATTTCTGGAGATTGCGAAATATGTCCCAGGAGATACATTTTTTGCAGTTTTTGTTTTCGCGAATCCACCAGAGGCCACTGTGTACACTTTTTGAGATCTCAAATTTCACTTGCGAGTGCCATTCGCTCCTGCTGTTCTCACATAAATCCATTAGAGGCCGCTGGTGAATGACTGACTGACTGACCGATCGACTGACCCACCCTCCTCTTTCCCTAAACTCAACCAATAGTGTTTTCAGTGTTTTTTGGTTTCTGTTTTTGTTTTACCCGCTTTCTGGAATCATTCTTCACTGGACTCGAACCCCGCCGTCGTGGTCAACTCCTTTCTGCGTCTCAAGTCCGTCGACGTACATGGCGAGCCACTGGACAAACTGGTAACAGCGGGAAAGCCATCCGTACAGAGGTAAGGGGTCAGCTGGTAAGCGTGAAAAGGAAACACCATCATACTGCCCCGTAGCATTCGCTTTAAAAATGAAATGCAGCCATACGTACTTCTGGATAAATAATTTGTGATCTCCAGAAATGTATATAGGGCTACGTTTTCAGAATGAGCCTGTGTTGCAACAAACACAACAAAACAGTATAAAAACAGTCATATTGGTTGACCTAGCTGTGACCTTTTGATGCCACACAACAGTCTTGTTATGAGATCCTGAAATAATGGTTGGCCATTAAAACGGCATTATATGACAACAACCTCAAGGAAATCGTAAAGCAATGCAAGTGTTCTCTGCCACTCTCTTATTTGTAATTACTGACACAATGACTGATAGTGATGCTCCTCAGGCTTTGTTGCATTAGCATGCAGGCCTCAGGAAAGCCCATCACATTATCATGTTTCCAGAGCTGTGCAATAGGGTCTTTACTGCTGTGCTTCTGTCCAATGAAGAATTAAACGCCGCGACCAAATGGAGAAATGCTCATTTATACATATCATGTGAAATGAACTGGCTAGAGGCGGAAGAAATAGCTTCAAATCTCAGCTTGTAGACACAACCATCATGTTTCGGGTCACACTTACATAATGATTCACCAGCACATGAGTGATTTGTTTGAGTGGCACACAGTAAACTTTTTATATACACATACAGTTGAAGTCAGAATTATTAGCCCCCCTCTATATTTTTTCCCTAATTTTTGTATAAGGGAGATAAGATTTTTTTCAACACATTTCTAAACATAATAGTTTTAATAACTCATTTCTAATAACTGATATATAATAACTGCCATGATGACAGCACATAATATTTTACTAGATATTTTTCAAGATAAAATTCAGCTTAAAGTGACTTTTAAGGCTTAATTAGGTTAATTAGGCAAGTCATTGTTTAATGATGGTTTGTTCTGTAGACATTCATTCATTCATTTTCTTTTCGGCTTAGTCCCTTTATTAATCTGGGGTCGCCACAACGGAATGAACCGCCAACTTATCCAGCATATGTTTTACGTAGCGGATGCCCTTCCAGCTGCAACCCATCTCTGGGAAACATCCATACACACCCATTCACACTCATACACTACGGACAATTTAGCTTACCCAATTCACCTATACCGCATGTCTTTGGACTTGTGGGGGAAACCGGAGCACCCGGAGGAAACCCACGCCAACACAGGGAGAACATGCAAACTCCACACAGAAACGCCAACTGATCCAGCCGGGGCTCAAACCAGCGACCTTCTTGCTGTGAGGCGAACAGTGCTATCCACTGCGCCACCGTGATGCCCTATATAGAAGAAATATTGCTTAAAGGGCCAAATAATATTGACCTTAAAATGGTTAAAAAAAAAGGAAAACTGCTTTTATTCTAGCCAAAATAAAACAAATAATACTTTTTCCAGAAGAAAAAATATTATAGGAAATACTGTGAAAAATTCATTGCTCTGTTAAACATTATTAGGGAAATATTTGAAAAAGAAATTCACAGGAGGGCTAATAATTATGATTTCAATCATATATGGGCAGCACAAAATTGGACAGATCATTGCGATGTTTTGTTATATTTTCATTCATTCATTCATTTTCATTTCGGCTTAGTCCCTTTATTAATCTGGGGTCGCCACAGCGGAATGAACCGCCAACTTATCCGGACAATTTAGCTTACCCAATTCACCTGTACCGCATGTCTTTGGACTTGTGGGGGAAACCGGAGCACCCGGAGGAAACCCACGCCAACACAGGGAGAACATGCAAACTCCACACAGAAACGCCAACTGGCGAGGCTCGAACCAGCGACCAGCGACCTTCTTGCTGTGAGGCGAACGTGCTACCCACTGCGCCACTGTGAGGCCCTTGTTATATTTTATATATTGCTAAACAAATACAATTTCACCAGGTGACTTGAATATCTCTGTTTGGAAAGAATTGATCATTTTAGATTGATTGGGATGATTCTGTAGTCGGAGTGCATCTGGGTAAAATCTAATAAACACTCTACAAGCATAGGTAAATACAGTGAAGAAAAATATATACAATTATAAATAAACTGTGTGTTATTGTTTTCCTAATCTAAGAGTATTCAGGTATATTAAGTGAATAAATAATAAAATAAGAATAATAAATACAAATAATTCAATGAAATTCAAACAGGGGCCACATGGTGGCTCAGTGGTTAGCACTGTCGCCTCACAGCAAGAAGGTTGCTGGTTCGAGTCCTGGCTGGGTCAGTTGGCATTTCTGGGTGGAGTTTGCATGTTCTCCCCGTGTTCTCTCTTTTTTTTTTTACAAGTGCATATGCAGATAATAAATTATTAGCCCACCTGTGCAATTTTAAATACCTTTTCCAAATATTTTCCAAATGTTGTTTAATGGAGCAAGGATATTTTAGATTTCCTTATAATCATTTTGTTTATTATTCTGAAAATTTTTTTATTTTACTTTGCCTAAAATAAAGACAGTTTAGTTGGTTGGTGACCAGACAAACCAAAGACTTGCCAAGTTAACCTAATTAACCTAGTTAAGGCCTCATTATTAACCTATTATTAAACTAAATGTTGATACAAAATGTTAATAATGTTAAAAATGCTCAATGTTATTTATGAACCTAATTAATCTGGTAATTAACCCAAATTTGACCTATTATGCAAAAAATCACTTTTATGCGGGGTTATTAGAATCTGTGAATATAGCCAGCCTCTAATGGCAAAACATTCTCATTTGAATTTATAGCGACAGTCACCAAAATGGCACAATTAGGATTCAAAGCCTAAAAGGGGCTGATTCAAAGAGTTATAAAACATTATCTGTGGGGAATTTTGAGGTGAAACTTTACATACACACTCTAGGGATGTCAAAATGATTTAACATGTTGTAAAAAAGGCATCATAGGTCCACTTTAACTGAATACTAGAATACTAAATGCTGCAAAATAATAAGAATATATTATGTTCTGTCATCATGGCAAAGACAAAAGAAATCAATCATTATAAAAGTAGTTAAACTATTAGGTTTAAAAATGTGTTAAACAAATATTGGAATTTTTTTTCACAGTTTAAAAAAAAATAAAAATTTAGCCTCTAACTGTACACTGTAAAAAATGAGAAAAACATCATTTGTAAATAAAACAAATCAAATCATTCATTCATTCATTCATTTTCATTTCGGCTTAGTCCCTTTATTAATCTGGGGTCGCCACAGCGGAATGAACCGCCAACTTATCCAGCATATGTTTTACGCAGCGGATGCCCTTCCAGCCGCAACCCATCTCTGGGAAACATCCATACACACCCATTCACACTCATACACTACGGACAATTTAGCTTACCCAATTCACCTGTACCGCATGTCTTTGGACTTGTGGGGGAAACCGGAGCACCCGGAGGAAACCCACGCCAACACAGGGAGAACATGCAAACTCCACACAGAAACGCCAACTGGCGAGGTTCGAACCAGCGACCAGCGACCTTCTTGCTGTGAGGCGAACGTGCTACCCACTGCGCCACTGTGAGGCCTCAAATCAAATCAGTGTATATTATTTAAAATGTCACTAAATTGACATGTGACAGAAATTCACTCGTAATTTGTGAACGTTCTTAGGTGCCAAAGCCAGTTCCTGGAGGGCCGCAGCCCTGCACAGTTTAGTTCAACCCTGCTTCAGCACAATTGCCTGTAGGTTTCAAACAAGCCGGAAGGACTCAATTTGTTTGATCAGGTGTGTTTAATTAGGGATGGAACTAAACTGTGCAGAGCTGCGGCCCTCCAGGAACTGGCTTTGACACCTGTGTGTGCATTCATTCATTCATTTTCTTTTCGGCTTAGTCCCTTTATTAATCTGGGGTCGCCACAGCGGAATGACCCGCCAACTTATCCAGCATATGTTTTACGCAACGGATGCCCTTCCCGTCCCATCACTGGGAAACATCTATACGCACTCATTCACACAAATACATTCATTCATTTTCATTTCGGCTTAGTCCCTTTATTAATCTGGGGTCGCCACAGCGGAATGAACCGCCTCACACAAATACACTACAAACAATTTAGCTTACCCAATTCACCTGTACCGCATGTCTTTGGAATTGTGGGGGAAACCGGAGCACCCGGAGGAAACCCACGCCAACACGGGGAGAACATGCAAACTCCACACAGAAAAGCCAACTGACCCAGCCGGGGCTCGAACCAGCAACCTTCTTGCTGTGAGGCGACAGTGCTACCCACTGCGCCACCATGCTGCCCCTGTGTGTATTCTAAAGTTTCATATTTAAAACATACATTTATTTTTATAATGCTTCATAGCAGATAACTGTGCATACATGCACACTCTCTCTCCTCACTGAAATATCCACAGCGCAGACACATTTTTTTGCTATGCATAATCATATTTGCATATAATTTCCATAAATGCACTGTCATCCTTACACTTCCACAATAAATGGTACTAGAACAGATGATGCAGAGAGCGAATAATCCAATGTTATCTTGCATTCATACTATGCATTGCTTTATAATAGAAATACCTGAACAACATTAAAACACGATTTATCCTAGAACAGAAAAAACATGTATTTTTTTTGTCCTTTTAGCTTGGTGTTTTGTATAAAAGCTTGTTTTTATATGAAATGAATAATCAATATCGATAGAAACTCACAACTTGCAAGAAAACAGTCAGAACCATTGCATTTAAAAGCAAAACTACTGCCATTTAAAAGGAATAAATGATATGACCAGATCTATATTCTAGTCAGGTCTACACTCAAAAAAAATATTGCAATATAGCCTATATAGTTTCCATATTATTAATGCAGGTATGCCAGTTTATGTGTAAATACTGTACACATTCAGTACAGGCTTGATTTATTTAATTCACTATGTTTTGCTGCAGCAACTAAAAACTGCAAAATATATATTTTTAAATAACATTTTCAAATTATTTTCTTAGATTTTTGTCTTGTTTCTAGTCCAAATATCTGAAAACGAGAAAATCAAGAAGCATTTTATAGACAAGTACATTTTTTTGTAAAAATTTCAGAAATAGTTAGTAAAAATAATTAGTGTTTCTCCTTAAAACAAGCAAAGTAATCTTGTTTTTCATTTAGATTTAAATTATTTTGCTTTATTTATTTTTTTAAACTTGACTTAATGGGGCTGCACGGTGACGCAGTGGGTAGCACGATCGCCTCACAGCAAGAAGGTCGCTGGTCGCTGGTCGCTGGTGGCTGGGTCAGTTGGCGTTTCTGTATGGAGTTTGCATGTTCTCCCCGTGTTCGCGTGGGTTTCCTCCGGGTGCTCCGGTTTCCCCCACAAGTCCAAAGACATGCTCTATAGGTGAATTGGGTAAGCTAAATTGTCCGTAGTGTATGAGTGTGAATGGGTGTGTATGGATGTTTCCCAGTGATGGGTTGCAGCTGGAAGGGCGTCCGCTGCGTGAAACAAATGCTGGATAAGTTGGCGATTCATTCCGCTGTGGCGACCCCAGATTAATAAAGGGACTAAGCCGAAAAAGAAAATGAATGAATGAACTTGACTTATTGTTTCTGAAAATCAATACAATATGTTTTGCTTGTCTAGAAAATGCTTCTTGATTTAAAAATTGTAAAATATTTGGACTAGAAACAAGACAAAAACTTCTTTTTATTTTGTATTTTTTGCTATTTTTACTTTTTTTTGATACTATTACTTGTACTTGTATAGCCTGTCTTATGTGTATCGTTTAAGTATTTTATTCTATTTTATAATATATGTTAGTTATGCATAGGTTTTTTTATAATAGGTCTTACGTCCAGGGCTGTGTTTGTATTTATGAATGATGAGCATGACTTGACTTGACTTGACTTGACTACACTAAGGAAAAAAGTCACCTTGGCTGGTTGACAAATGTTCATTTCTCGAGTGAACTATCCCTTTAAATGGCAACTTTAACTCTGTTGTGCCCTAAGACAACATCTTAACAGCCGCTCTTTATGAAAAAAAAACAATCAACACCAGGTTAAAGGTGCTAAATGAATACTCAATAATGTGGTGTGGGGTTTTTTTTTTTTGGCACACAGAAGCAAAATTCCACATGGATTATATCACACCAATTACTTTTTAACAGCACAGTTTTTGCTGCACACTACATTTAAGGCAATGCCTCATTAGGGGCTATTCTAACTCCCTGCCGTCCTCCCTTTTAACTTTAAAACTGTATGAATAGAGCCAAAGCTATATATAAATGTATTCGAACAATTAAACCACACTTAAACATGTCTGAATATTAGATGGATGAGTATGGATGAGATGTTCTAATATATGCAGTTGAAGTCAAAACGATTCCTGTGAATTTAAATTATTATTATTTTATCTAATAAATGTTAGAAAATAAGTGATGTTTAATAGCGGAAGGAAATCTTTTACAGTATTTCTTCTAATATATGTTTTTCTTAGACTTTTATTTCAGTTTGGCTGGAATAAAAGCAGTTTTAAAATGTTTTAAAACCACTTTAAGGATAATATTATTAGTGTAAGTGTCTGTTCTGTGTTTTCCATGTCACATGATTCCTTTGTTCTGTTTCCCGCCGTTTCCCATGTTCATTAGTTTCACCTGTGTCTCACCCCTGTGTCCTATTAGTTTAATCATGTTCCTTGTATTTATACTCCTGTGTTTGGTCCAGTCCTTTGTCCTGTATTGTATTGTCAGCACGTAATTCCGATTGTCCGCCCATGTTATCGGCACCGACATATTCCTGTATGTCGCTGTTCCAGTGTTACCCGTGAGTCTGTTAATAAATTCGTGCTTTTGATAATCCCAGTGTTTCGGGCTTTTGTGGACAGCAGCGTGACAATTAGCCCCTTTAATAAATTATTTTTGGATTGGCTACAGAACAATCCAATGACTTGCCTAATTATCCAAAAATCCCTAGTTAACATAATAACCTAGTTAAGTCTTTAATTTGCACTTTAAGCTGACTACTATCAAACAAAATAAGTAGAAAAAATGGTATTTACTGTCATCTTTGCAAAAATAAAATAAATTAGTTATTAGAAGTTAGTTATTAAAACTATTAAGTTTAAAAAATGTGTTTAACCAAATCTTCATTAAAGAGCACTTGGGAAATACTTAAAAAAAGAATAAACATTTCTAAGGGCTAATCATTTTTATTTCAGCTGTAAAAAACAAAACAAACGTATGTTTATAGCTACAGAAAAATGAAAAGACCACCCTGTAAACTGATGACATTTATTTATAAAATAAAAGTAATACATTTATTATAGCATAAAAATAAATGTGTCATGTATTCAGATTCTGTATATTTTTTAAAGATAACAATACCATTGTTTTAACTTATATTATAAGAAAAATATAAGAATCAATATTTCAACCCAGGCTCAATCTGATTATGTACCCCTATATACATTTCTGGAGAGAGTCAAATACGTCCCAGGAGGTAAATGTTTTGTAGTTTTTGTTTCCACGAATCCACCAGAGGCCGCTGTGTATGCTTTTTCAGCTCAAATTTCTCTCGTGCGTGCCATTCGCACCTGCTGTTCTCGCGTAAATCCACCAGAGGCCGGTGTCAACTGACTGACTGACTGACTCACCGACTGATAACCCCACCCACCCCCTTTCCTACACCCAACCCATAGTGTTTTCAAAAGCACAGATTGCTGTTGATTACTCTGGCTACATAATTTGCGATCTCCATAAGTGAAGTTTATTTATAAACTAATTTCAAGAGGATCACGTGTTTATGATTGCTTGCGGCTGGTCCCGCATTATACAATTCATGATTCACCAATCAGACGATTCCTAAACCACTATAAATACCCTAAGTTCCATATAACAGCCATCTTCGTTTTGAAGAACCCCCCCCCCCTTCCACCCCTACTCCTCCTTTCCTAGATGGGTGGCACAGTGGCCCAGTGGTTAGCACTGTTGCCTCACAGCAAGAACGTCACTGGTTCTAGTCCTTACCAAGCCAGCTGACGTTTCTGTGTGGAGTTTATAGGTTCTCCCCGTGCTCACGTGGGTTTCCACTGGGTTCCCCGGTTTCCTCCCACCATCCAAAAACATGCAACTTAAGTTAATTGACTAATCCAAATCGGCATCATAGACATGCTCCTAGTAAGTAGTCATCTCAAGAGCAATCACTATCTGTTCATTAGCTACTACAGCAGGGGAGTTCTCTAGATCTACCTGAGCTCAAACTCCCGTCTCGCCTTGCAAACAGGAGGGAACCCCGGGCTCGAGGATCTATGAGCTCAGGGCTCTCTCCCGGGACAGCATGCCAAACAAGCTTTATAATCAATCATCAGCTAAGTGTGAACTCTTGAAATGTATATAGGGTTACGTTTACAGAATGAGCCTATGTTGCAAAATTCTGTGCAAAAATGCATACCTAAAAATCCTGAGAAATGGACAAATTTCAAGTTGTTTCAATTTTTCCACAGCTCTTTCTCTGGGGTTCACTTCACATATACACTCTAGAAATGTCAGAGACCTAGTTTATGTTGTAAAAAAGGGCATAAATAGGTCAATTTTAAGATAGAATACTAGTATATTGCAAAATAACTAGTAAAATAGTATGTACTGTTATCATGGCAAAGACAAAATAAATCAATCATCTTTCAATTTTTCCACAGCGCTCTCTCTCTCTCTCTCTCTCTCTCTCTCTCTCTCTCTCTCTCTCTCATAACTTAGAAATTAGTTATTAAAACTGTTATGTTCAAAATTGTGTTGTAAAAAGTCACTAATTAACTAACTAAATAGCTTAGTTTAAATTGTACAAGTATTTCACAATGTTCCCATATTTTCTGTGCTCTTTAATCCAATATATGCAGCCTTCTTTCAAACAAAGAGCTTTCAAAAACATGGACAAAATATAACAATAGTGTATAGTCTTCAAAACAATAAAACATTAATTAACACATTTATAACAATGTGATGAACGACACGAGCTAATTGTGGAAAAAGCTGCCTCAACGAAGACCACTTGGTTAGATATTTTATTTAATGCATTGACATCAAGTCTCCAAAGCCTTTTTTAGGCTCACTTTCATGAATCGTTTCCATTAGGAAAATGGGATTCATTTGTTTTTATGTATGGCCCCGCGTATGCAGGACAGGTGTGCATGCAGATGCTCATGCTAATGCGAATCGCTCTTTAATGACTCCACGGCTGTGTGCATTTGTTTTAAGATCTGTCTGTCAGATCGGGAAAGGCTCCCGCGAGAATCAAACAGTTCTGTGGTATTTTGTGCAAAACGGGAATGTGACAGCTGTACGGCTCCAGCGCACCACAGCACAGCTTTATATTCACATACACATATGCTGTGCCATATACACTCAATGCCATCGGCCTATATCTATCAGTCTCCATGGCCATCTGCACAGGGCACCATTATTCCTGGTCACTCTGCATTTGGAATGCTGGTTGAGGATAAAATTGCAACACAGGCTTGTTGAAAAGACATAAAAAAACATGATATTTAAAAAACATCTATCTGTTTTTGCAAATAAACTCTATTTAAATTCTGTTTAAAAGAGGAATTGATTTCCAAAAAACATCCCTGAAAAAAAATATTGTTTGAAGATGATGAAGAATTAATACATCAGAACACAAGTGCAGTACAGCACTTACCACACCATTGGCATATAAGACTTCACAACGGCACAAGTGCAGTAAAGATGCAGTTTACTTCTTTTTTTACTCCAGTTGTACTTCAATAGTACAATTTAATACTACAATGTAGTTTATACATTGCATTTAGTTTATACATTACATTGTTCATACATATACATTACAATACATTACATTTTTTTACAGTTGCACTTAATTTTACTGCAGTTATTCAAGTTCTAATTTTATTTGTCACATGCAGAGTCATACAGAGTATGGTATGCAGTGAAATGCATATACACAACCACTCGTGACCTTAAAATGATAACAATAACAAAAATAATAACAATAAGAATCTTATAAATATAAAAGCAATACAAAATAAAAGCTAATATTCATTCATTTATTTTATTTTCTGCTTAGTTCCTTTATTGATCTTTATTAATAACTGCCAACTCATCCAGCATATGTTTTACACAGCGGATACCCTTCCAGCCAACCCAACCCATACACTCTCATTCACACACATACACTACGGACAATTTAGCTTACCCAATTCACCTATACCACATGTCTTTGGACTTGTGGGGGAAACCAGAGCACCCAGAGGAAACCCACGCCAACACGGGGAGAACAAACAAACTCCACACAGAACTGTCAACTGACCCAGCCGAGGCTCGAACCAGCGACCTTCTTGCTGTGAGGCGACAGCACTAACCACTGCGCCACCAAATATAAAATAGACTTCCGAGAATGTGGCTGTAGGTATATGCTGTTTTACTTCAGTTTACTGCAGTTGTCAGGTACTCTACATGTTTGTGAAACTGCAGAAATGTACTTAAACATACTTGTTGTGATCGCCAGCAATGTAGTCCTCGCGGATCACTGGAGAACACTCTCTATCATTCAACCGAACTACAACTCCCATCATGCCCTGCAGTCACACACCAGTTTCAGTTCACCTCCTCATTACACACACACAAAGCTTAAGGACATCATCACTGATTACATGGACCATATATACACCACTCACACACACACATCCAGTGTTAGGTCTTGTTTCACTGTAGTGTACTTTTCTAAGTGCTTTCCCTTGTCTTTCCTTGCCATGCTTTGACCCTTTGATTATTTATACTGTTTATGATTATTTGCCACCTGCTTTGATCCTTTCACTTAGTACATCGTTTACTCTCTGGATTATCCACGTGTTTATGTCTTCTTCTGTATTGAACTTCGCCTGTCTTGACTACTCGAATAAACTGCACATTGGATCCAACCCATGTTGTCACACTCCCAGATAAGGGACTATTTTGGTGCAGTTCCTTGCACAAAACTCCCCAAAACATCTTAACGGTGTCTATGATTTGTGATCGAATTTGATTTGCCAGTGCTATCTCAATTCGTAACTTTTGATTTAGTGGCTAATTCGTATTCATTTGTATGACCTCATTCATACATTTTAGTACGATTTACTCATCCCCCAATGACAGTTGGGTTGAGGGGTGGGGCTTGGTGTCACGCCTCCTTTTAAAAGTATTACATTTTTGTAACTGAAATTGGTTGAATTTGTACGAATTAGCTACTAAACAATTAGACAAAACGTAAAATAGGTATGTTTCTTCATGAGATCAGGCTGATTTTGCCACATCTGTCTATCTCCATATGGACAACTTTTCTGGTGTGATCAGTTTGCTCAGTAGCTCACTATGTACGTTGTAGTACTTGTGATGCAGAGCGTTAAGGTTCGAGTGCGGTGAAGCACATTTCCACAAAAAAATAGAAGTAATGTAAAATCAAGTTAAAACTGCATGGTAAAAGTAGACTTTTGAAAACACAATATTGGTTTATTGGGAATAAACTATTAAAATTCTATTTAGAAGATGAAAAAAAACATGCCTGAAAAAAAAGTACAAAATATTGATGATGAAGAACTATCCCTCGATACACAAGTGCAGTACAGGACTTAGCAAACCATTGGCATATTAGACTATACAACAACACAACGCACAAGTGCAGTAAATATGCAGTTTACTCCAGCTATATTTCAATGTACTGCAATTTTGTACTGCTGTTGAATGTCAGTTAAACTGTGTTTAAATGTGAAATGTAAACTGTGTTTCTGGTGAAGCATGGTTTTACAAAAGAAATAGAAGTAATGCAAAAATCAAGGTAAAACTATGTGGTCGAAGTGGACTTTTGAAAACACTATTGGTTGGGTTTAGGGAAGGGTTTATGTCAGTGATTTGCGGTTGATCGCCACAACAAGCCGGTTGTGTACAAAAAGGACGTGTATCTGAAATATATAACAACGTATCCTAAGTTTTAGACAATAATTAAATTTTTAATTTAATTTTAGACAACCCAGGCTCATTCTGAAAACGTACCTGTGGATACGTTTTTTTGCAGTTTTTGTTTTCTCGAATCCACCAGAGGCCGCTGTGTACGGTTTTTGAGATCTCAAATTTCTCTCGTGAGTGCCATTCGCGCCTGCTGTTCTCGCGTTAACCCACCAGAGGCCGCTGTTGACTGACTGTTTGACTGACTGAATGTCTGACTGACGGATCGACTGACCGACCCTCCTCCTTCCCTAAACTCAACCAACAATTTTCAAAAGCAATCCAGGAAAAAGAAAAGCCCTCCTCTGACTTTTACCACATTTTAAGATTTTACCACATTCTCACCCTGTTATTTACTTATTTACTTGTTATTTTATTTTTTGGATTCTGTTTTTGTCTTACCTGCTTTCTGGCACCGTTCTTCACTGGACTCAAACCCCATCGTCGTGATCAACTCCTCTCTGCATCTCAAGTCCACCGACGTACATGGGGAGCTAACCGGATGAACTGGTTACAGCGGGAAAGCCATTCATACGAAGGTAAGCGGTCAGCTGGTAAGCGCAAAAAGGAACGGTGTCATACCACCCCATAGCGTTCGTTTAAAAAATTAAATGCAGCCTTACGTACCTCTGGCCACATAATTCGCGGTCTCCAGAAACGTGCATAGGGCTAAAATTTCAGAATGAGCCTGTGTTGATTTTAGATTGGGCCTCACAGTGGCGCAGTGGGTAGCACGTTCGCCTCACAGCAAGAAGTCGCTGGTTCGAGCCTCAGCTGGGTCAGTTGGCGTTTCTGTGTGGAGTTTGCATGTTCTCCCTGTGTTGGCGTGGGTTTCCTCCGGGTGCTCCGGTTTCCCCCACAAGTCCAAAGACATGCGGTACAGGTGAATTGGGTAGACTAAAATTGTCCGTAGTGTATGAGTGTGAATGGGTGTGTATGGATGTTTCCCAGAGATGGGTTGCAGCTGGAAGGGCATCCGCTGCGTAAAACATATGCTGGATAAGTTGGCGGTTCATTCCGCTGTGGCGACCTCAGATTAATAAAGGGACTAAGCCAAAATGAATGAATGAATGAATGATTTTAGATTCACAAAAATGTACACAGCGCCCTCTGGTGGTTTTGTCATCTCAAACATGCAATGCATTTTAGGTTTTGCAAAAAAATTGGCTTAGGCATACTTTTCAAATAAGGTAGGGCTGTAAATTTCTACTTCTTGTTTTTCTGGGAGATTCACCACTGTGCTGCCACAGATGAGACTGACTTTGGATAAAGTCACTGACTTTTCAAGGCCATTTTTTTTTGTTTAACGTTGATTGAAATTTCTTGTTTCCAATGGTTTTTAACTGTTATTTCATTAGAGAATAAAAATGCTCAATTGCTTTCTTGCCGAATAAGTCATTTATATGGCTAAACAACCATACATGTATAAACATATTTGTTTGAATTGGTCCAACATTTTCTGCTTCAGGCTCCAGTGTTATTGTAGGATATGGTCTTATTTTGCATGTATTATCACATAATAAGTATTAATTAAAACAACTATATATATATATATAATTTTTTTATTTTTTTTTCAGTTATTATTTTAATGTTAACGTTTATTCCTTTTAGAAGCTGTTGGATGGGACTTTAGTTTTAGTACCAATTCCCACTATTAAGTACTGCCTTTATACCTGCCTACTTTAAGTTATTGTCTGTTTATTAGTAATTATTAAGTATGATCTTATTGCTACCAAATACCTAAACATATCTACTACTTTACTAACTATTAAAAAGCAGTTTATCATAATTTTATTGAGCTAAAACTCTTATTTAATGCTTTGTTAATGGGATAATTGTACCTTAAAATAAATTGTATCCAAACTTGTGTTTTTACATAAATTTTTAGTTATTTTAATGATTAATCTTAGACATATTTCAGTTAACAGAAACTAAACCAATTATTTTTTTTGTAATTAGAACAAAATAAGTTAAAGTTCTAAAACTACTGAACAAACAAGGCTAAATATAAGTAAATACAGCTTTATATTCACATACACATATGCTGTGCCATATACACTCAATGCCATCGGCCTATTTCTATCAGTCTTTATGGCCATCTGCACAGGGCACTATTATTCCCGGTCAGTCCGCATTTGGGATGCTTGTTACTGTGGCGCTGGTTGGCGAGGATGTTGCTAGGCGCTGGACCCTGGAGACTGCATTGTCCAGATGCTGCTGGCTTCCCCAGGCTGCCTGCTCTCCAGCAGAAGGAACACAACGCTCTCATTTCTGAAGTGTGTTACTGCATCTGGGGTGCTCAAAACAGCAGGGAACAGACACACACACATGCTCGCACACACACACACACACACACACACACACACACACACACACACACACACACACACACACACACACACACATGCATGCTTGCACACAAACCTGACAAACTTCGCTTCAGCTCTGTGTTCCAGCACTGCGGAAACTAGGATGATCTGATTTTTGCGAGTTGAGCTTTTCCTAAAGTCTGTTTGAAACTTTGGAAGTCTGTAAGCCAGAATTACTTGGGGGGATTTTCTGAATGCTGACTTTTATTTTGTTCAGAAGCAAAACATTGAGTTCTGTTGCATGTCGAACATTTTTTTATAATTCATTACGTCATAATTCATTACCATAAAATTGACTTGATTTCAACTATACTCGATGCCCACACCGGCGAAGACGCGCCGTGCCGCTCCTCACCGCTTATCAATGTCGGCTCCCATTGAAAATGAATGACTTCCAGTGACTTTGACGCTTTTGCTGCTTTCGGTGTGAACGCACAGTTAGGTCGCACGTGACTTGTTTGAACTATTTTGGTCCATTTAGAAACTTTGCTGTGTAAAAGCGAACCGCACCAAGAACAAAAACAACATTGTAACAATTTTAATCCCTGTTTCAAAACAAACAATCGATCTATTGGTGTGAAATCACCCTTAACGATGAGGTCATTTTATTTTTTGGGTGAACTGACCCTTTAATATAATCCATCAACTAGGGAGATATGGTGATATGGGAGATAAACACTATTAGTCATTTTTTTCTCCTATTCACCTGCAGAGTGTTTCCTTAAAGAGCCAGTTGTCAGCATTAGTTTGTCTGTGTTCTGGTGGTTAGCGGTCAGTCGTGGCCTCCTGTCGTGTGCTTTGGAGACTGTCAGCCCTGCTCCGCTGAGTCCGCAAACGTCTCAGGAAAGGAGAGAAGACAGCTGTCCACCTCACTTTCTTTCTCTCCGCTTCTTCTCTTTCTCCAAACACCTCTCATAAATATTCAGTCCTTCGTGTGTGTGTGTGTGTGTGTGTGTGTGTGTGTGTGTGTGTGTGTGTGCGTCACCCACCGTTACACCCGCAGGTGAACATACCAATACTGACAATCCTACACTTCTCTGTCAGTTGATTCTGTCCTCTTGCTGTCCGTTTCCTGCTTTTCTGATGGAGTTATTTGTAAGGTTTCAGGGAGAGTCACCTCTGTTCTGCTGTGAGTGACACTGATTGAGGATGAAGTCATTTGGACTTTTTAAAGGTCTTTTTTTTAATACTAATTGCATTCATTTAATTTATTTAAATGTGAAATTTCAGTCTTGCCTAATAAGTACATATATATATATATATATATTTTAAATGTTTTTAATGAATGAATTGATACAGTATATTCAACCCAGGCTCATTCTGAAAACGTACCCCTATATACATTTCCTGAGAGCGCCAAATATGTCCCAGGAGGTACATTTTTTTGCAGTTTTTGTGTTTGCGAATCCACCAGAGGCCGCTGTGTACACTCTACCGAGTGCCATTCGCGCCTGCTCTTCTCTCGTAAATCCACCAGAGGCGGCTGTCGACTAACTGACTAACCGATCC
The DNA here is from genome assembly GCA_903798125.1 of Danio choprae. Taxonomy (NCBI): domain Eukaryota; kingdom Metazoa; phylum Chordata; class Actinopteri; order Cypriniformes; family Danionidae; genus Danio; species Danio choprae. Next base: position 2,627,072 of record CAIGQW010003411.1, on the reverse strand, counting down.
CCCACCCACCCTCCTCCTTCCCTGAACCCAACCAATAGTGTTTTCAAAAACACAGATTGACCAGCGCCTACCCACTTAACTAAACCCAACCAACAGAAAATCCAGAAAAAGAAAAGCCCTCGCCTGATTTTTTTTCTGGTTTTCATATTTTACCACATTCTCACATTTACTTGTTTATTTTATTTTTTGGCTTCTGTTTTTGTCTTACCTGCTTTCTGGAACCGTTCTTTGCCGGACTCTAACCCTGTCGTTGTGGTCAACTTCTCTCTGTGTCTCAAGTCCGCTGACGTACATGGCCAGCTACTGGAAAAACTGGTAACAGCTGGAAAGCCGTCTACATGGAGGTAAGAGGTCAGCTGGTAAGCGAAAAAAGGAACGGCGTCATACCGCCCCGTAGCGTTCATTTTAAAGAGGAAATGCAGCCATACGTACTTCTGGCTACATAATTCACAATCTCCAGAAATGTATATAGGGTTACGTTTTCAGAATGAGCCTATGTTGAGGATATTTGATGTGGTCCAACATTATTATTATTTTTTTTAACCAGTGGTACTTTGTAGTATTACCGAACTGTTTTGTATTGGTTAATCTTATACTATTTATTCAGGGATTAAATAATTTATATAAATCAAATAATATATATTTTTAAAATTCAGTGTGGATTTTAAAGTTTAGTTTTATAAACTGCTGTAATGTTTTATTTCTTTTTAGCTTTTTATTTTATTTTATTTTGTACTTATTTGAGTTAACAAAAACTAAATCCATTTCAGTAATTGTAAAATAAACCAATAAATTCAGTCAAATAAATTGAAGTTGTAAAATTACTAAAACTAAAATGGAACAAATAGGATTAAATACAAATACTAATAAATCGTATAAAATTAAAGTGAAAACAAATATTTTTAAAATGCTAATTTAAAAACTGTATTTTTAAATTCCATATGAATAAATGAATATGTATTATTATATTAATAAACACCTATTTTGTTTTACAGTACTGCAGTTACATACAATTACATCTCTGCCATACACTACATTATACATTCTCAACCAGCATGCAAATCATTTTATCGTTTATGCATATTCTTTAGTGCATAACACAAAATATGATTTTGGTTTGTGATTCAAACAACCAGTAGCATTTAGTATTGAACTCTTCTATTGGTCTGCTTTATATTGAGTGGCATCATTTTATGTACTTCTTGTGTTCATTTAGTATTGCACAACACTTCTATTGCCCTTGAAGTGGGATACCAGTAAGACTAGGGAAAGGTCTGGTGGTATGGGTAGGTTTAAGATTGGGTAAAGGTAAGGGATGGGTTAATAGTGTAATTATAAACATAATTAAAACAAATTACAAGAAGATGATTTTTTAAATATTAGTACAATGTAAAAACATGTCATAATAAGTGCATTGTACTCAAAGATTAATTTAAATGTAAGTACATAGTAATTAAGGCCACTTAATATACACAAAAAAAAATATTTGACAAAGTCATGACAACAAATGTTACTTTAACATAAAACAAATATTTTATGTTACTTTAACTTCATTCATTCATTTTCTTTTCGGCTTAGTCCCTTTATTAATCCAGAGTCGCCACAGCGGAATGAACCGCCAACTTATCCAGCATATGTTTTAGGCAGCGGATGCCCTTCCAGCTGCAACCCATCACTGGGAAACATCCATTCACACACATACACTACGGACAATTTAGCTTACCCAATTCACCTATACCGCATGTCTTTGCACTTGTGGGCGAACCGGAGCACCCGGAGGAAACCCACGCAAACTTGCTGTGAGGCAATTGTGTTACCCACTGCGCCACCGTGCTGCCCTGTTACTTTAACTTATTTAAATAAAATAATTAACTGCGTTTTTAAGTTGTAAAAAAACTTCACTTAATATGTTTAGCCAGTTTGATTTTTGTAATTTGAGATGACTAGAAAAGTTAATTTGATTCAACTAAAACAATTTAAGGTAGCAACATTTTTTTTTTACCAACCCAGGCTCATTCTGAATACATACCGCTATATACATCTCTGGAGAGCATGTCTGTTTTTTTGCAGCTTTTGTTTTTCCAGATCCACCAGAGGCCGATGTGTACGTTTTTTTGACATCTCAAATTTCTCTATCAAGTGCCATTCGTGCCTGCTGTTCTCGTGTAAATCCACCAGAGGCCGCTGTCGACTGACTGACTGAACGACTGACTGATCAACTGACCCACCCTCCTCTTTGCCTAAACCCAACCAATAGTGTTTCCAAAAGCACCGATTGACCTGCCCACTCACTTCCCTAAACCCAACCGACAGTTCTAAAAAGCAATCCAGAAAAAGAAAAGCCCTCGCCTGATTTTTTACAAGCTTTTCAGATTTTACCACATTCTAACCCTGTTATTTACTTTGCTTATTTTTTTAAGCTTCTGTTTATGTCTTACCCGCTTTCTGGAAATGTTCTTCGCCGCACTCGTACCCCATCATTGTGATCAACTCGTCTCTGCATCTCAAGCCAGCCAACACACATGGCGAGCTAACTGGACAAACGTAACAGTGGGAAAGCCGTCCACACGGAGGTAAGCGGTCAGCTAGTAAGCGAGAAAAAGAACGGCATCATACCGCCTCGTAGCGTTCGCTAAAGACTAAATGCAGCCATACATACCTCTGGCTAAATAATTCGCAATCTCCAGAAATGTATATAGGGCTACATTTTCAGAACGAGTCTATGCTGAAAATTTTTTAAGGCAGTAACAGTGTAAAGTGACCCTTTAATTTATACATTTATTTATACATTTTTGTGCTATGTATTTTGCTTAGCAACAAACTTACTGGAGTTACGGTAAATGCAAGTCAAGCCACCTTTATGAGGCACTCTTGGTGCGCTGCTGTTACCAGTGAGGATGCAGCCTATGTAGTGCACTAGATGTTTGAAACAGAGCTGTAGTGAGGGCGAATGGAGGATGACAGGGGTTAACCGGGGCCTGACGCTCTGCTTGACTAGCTGCTTCTCCGGGCTATAAATCACATTGCAGGTTTGTTCATCTGGACTCTCCTGCTCTCAGCGACTGCAGGAATTTCACTTCATTTACATCTCCCTCCCGCTCTCGCGCACTTGGCATTCCCTCTCCGTCTGTTCTTCCCTTAATTTGTTTTTGTGTCTCTTTCACAGTTTAATGAGATGTGGACAGGATGGGTCTCTCCGTGTTTTTTTTTTCTGTTGTAGTCATCTAATGGGTTGTTTGCACTACTTTAGCTTATGAAAGCTGTTAGATCTAAAGCTCAGCATTCACTGTCAGCGCTGCTTTGAAGAGAGACTATTCAACACCTTCAGTTCTGGCAGAGTTTGTTTTCGTTTCACTTCATCTTCGGCGTTTTCCCTCTAAACATATTTTATTATTCATGATTCGATGCGTTAGTTGTTACGTATCAAGTAAATCTCTTTAAAGTCACAGTTGCTTTACTGTAATAATATTAGACCACTGAGAGGCTCAAATAAATTCTCAAAAATAAATCTGGATAAATCTAAATTAGTTTGGAGTTTCTTTCAATATTTCCCAGATAAAAAAAATTGTGTGTATATATATATATATA
>CAIGQW010003411.1:2513994-2532314 GCA_903798125.1 Danio choprae | reverse complement strand
TCTCTCTCTCTCTCTCTCTCTCTCTCTCTCTCTCTCTCTCTCTCTCTAAGCACTCTGAATATGAAAGCTTTAGCACAACGTATGCAATATTATAATGCTGCATTTTAAAGTGTGCCTGTTATGTTATTTTAATCATTCCTCATTTTGTTTTGGAGGTCTTCTGCCGTACATTTACAACTGCGGTATTTCAAGGTCAAAGAGAAAATATGTAAATTTTTTTAATAATATACAATAGTACATTAGTTATTTTACTTCAGTATCTAGAATGGTTGGTTCAAGGATCTGGTTTCTGTAAAGAAAATATACACTTCTCTGATTGGTCAGATGGAACAGTTATGATTGGTCTCAAATGGCTTACAGTTCATATCAGAAACCAAATGACAATTACCATATTTGAATTTCAGCTTTTTTCAGCACTTTCAAACACAGTAATGTAATTAAAAGTACTAAAGTGATGCCATGTGTTTTACCATATCAGTTTAAGCCATTTCGGGTGACACGGTGGCTCAGTGGTTAGCACTGTCGCCTCACAGCAAGAAGGTTGCTGGTTCGAGTCACAGCTGGGCCAGTTGGCGTTACTGTGTGGAGTTTGCATGTTCTCCCCGTGTTAGTGTGGGTTTCCTTCAGGTGCTCTGGTTTCCCCCACAGTCCAAAGACATGGGGTATTAGTGAATTTAATAAACTAAATTGGCCGTAGTGTTCGTGTGTGAATGAGTGTGTATGGATGTTTCCCAGTACTGGGTTGCAGCTGGATAGGCATCCGCTGTGTAAAACATATGCTGGATAATTTGACGGTTCATTCCGCTGTGGCGAGAGGGACTAAGCCGAAGGAAAATGAATGAATGAATTTAAGCCATTTCAGTTTAAACAGAAACATTGTCTCATTGACAACACAAACTTAACTCTTTCAGGTTTCATATACAGCTACAATGCCACCAAAAACAAAACTAGACTAACAAACAATGAAAACTCTAGACTAGTATTATGTATACCTGTCTTCAAATAAAAACTTGTTTCATTTATCTTTCAGGAGACAATAACACTATTTACATTTAAAACTTTTACATTTATATTATGCATGGCATGAAAGGTAAATATAGCATTATATATGACTTTTAAGATATTGGCCAAATGCTAAGACAGCGTCTTTGCTAAAAAGTCTGTGGGGGAGAACTGAATGGTTCCCTACCAGGTGAATCAACTGATGGTTGATTAAGATTAATATTGCTAAACTGTATTAAAATCAGCTGTCAATTATAATTTTTTCTTGTTTCTTATTTTAAATTTAAAGTTGATGAGTTGAGCTGGTATTTAGTATTAGTAATAAATTAGTATTAGGCTGTTAAAATGACTCAATAAAAGTGCTGATTGAATCGAATTTTAGTGCTGAATCTTTACAATAATTTGAATTGTCCAAACTTCGCTAAAATTATATAAACTATTCAGTTTGTCAGTTTATTTATTCATTTATTTATTTATTTATTTATTTATTTATTTATTTATTTATTTATTTATTTATTTATTTATTTAAGTGTTTGTGTTGATCTGTGCTTCAGTTTTCAGAGACAAACTGAATTGCAACTGAAGTAAAAATTATATAATATTAAAAAAATACATACGTGTTTTTGGATTGCTTTGTTGATTTTTTTTCCTCTGCATTTGGCTATAACATTTTATTTTGCTTTCAATTAGCTGCAGCTAAAAAAGTTTAATGATAATGGGGCAGCATACAAGGATTTTTAATGCATTTATTGCTTTTAATGTCACTGTGTGAACAGCCTATTACTTGGATTTCCTATATGATTGCCTTTAGACTGATTTTAATGTGAAGGACTTGGGATGTTTTTGCTGGGAAAAACTAAAAAATGTGAAATGTATGTACACTGAAAAAAAAAATTGGATCCTTGGATTTACTTTTTTTATTTATGTATTTTGTTCAAAGTTAAGTGGTTGTAAACAATTTATTTGGGCTGAATTTAAACAAACAAATTAAGTTGAACATTACGTCATTCAAGGGTCATTTTTTTTCAGTGTATATGCTTACAATAATGTAGATATCCGTACTCGCACATAAAACAAATGCTTATAACGTAAAGCGTAACCCTTCTACTCCATATCAAACAACGAAAATAATTAATTTATACTGTAGTCTCAAAAATTCATTCATTTTCATTTCGGCTTAGTTCCTTTATTAATCTGGGGTCGCCACAGCGGAATGAACCGCCAACTTATCCAGCATATGTTTTATGCAGCGGATGTCCTTCCAGCTGCAACCCATCTCTGGGAAACATCCATACACACCCATTCACACTCATACACTATGGACAATTTAGTCCACCCAGTTCACCTGTACCGCATGTCTTTGGACTTGTGGGGGAAACCGGAGCACCCGGAGGAAACCCACGCCAACACAGGGAGAACATGCAAACTCCACACAGAAACGCCAACTGACCCAGCTGAGGCTCGAACCAGCGACCTTCTTGCTGTGAGGCGAACGTGCTACCCACTGCGCCACTGTGAGGCCCCTTAGTCTCAAACAGCAGCAAGCAATTCTCTATGGGATCACATCTTTTACCTAGACATTTTACAATACAGTATATTTAACTGCATTTTGACACCTTCTGTAGGTTTCCCCCCTGAGTCCTGCTTAATTTATGGACAGTATAGCACTAATCAAAGATAAATGTGAGCATAAAAGAAGCAGCAAGCTGAAAACTAATAGAAGCGACACCCTGACATCTCTCTAACCTGTCTTAATGAATATCACTCTAATCAAATTTAAATATACAGAGTGCCAGCGGAGATGCTAATTAGCATACAAATACAATTGTTTTGATAATGAGGTTTGCGAGACGAGCAAGGGTAAAAAAAAAAAAAAAAACTATTTGCAAAATGAAATACATGACTGCTGTTCATTTATTTGTCTAGATTTGTTTGCACGAGGGTTTGAGGATGATGGAGTCTGAGCACAATTCACTGAGCTGTTGTTTGTGTTTGAACGTGTTCTGAGTGCACTGTGACATTTCTAGGAAATAACATTCAGCCTTCGTTTGCATCCTTTGTATAATGGAAATCATGTCTTGAAGTGACATTTTAATTTGTCGTCATGTATGACACTAAATATAAAATCAGAGCACAATTGGTAGAACGCTTCTGCATTTTGATTCTTGTCAAACTAATAACAGGCTAATAAGCGCACTATTAAACAGAGCTAATAGTCAGAATATGTGTCTGCTACATTGTGAAAACCACTTTAAATGGCCATAATGCTGCTAGATGCAGTTAAAGCTTTTATTCAAGAGACAAAATGGATCCGATTGCTAAACAGTTCATTGAGATGTAAATGAAAGACCGTATAACTGCATTTCTAGCATTTGTCAGCCATAAATGATGGATATTAAAGTTTTATATTGTTTTGAAAATAGCATTAGTAGTTAAAGCCACCTTTTTTAATGTGTTTTGATTTTTTTTTCTAAATGAATAGCGCATATTTAATATACAGACTGAAAAATGGTCGTTTTTTGGTACACTTGTTCTTTATTTTTACTTTCCTCGCACCATAGTTAGCTTCAAAAATGCCAGATAAAAAATTGCATACTTGTATTTGATTAAAAATGTATATTAAGTAATGGACAGTTAGTATAAACATACTTTATATGTAATCAGATTATATAGTTTAGATTAGATATAGTTTAGATTTAGATTCTATGCAGACTTATCTAGACCATTGGATTTATAATATGATCAAAATTATTCCTGTCATTATCATATCTGGGTGGCGCAGTGGGTAGCACAATCGCCTCACAGCAAGAAGGTTACTGGTTCGAGCCTCGGCTGGGTGAGTTGGCATTTCTGTGTGGAGTTTGCATGTTCTCCGTGTGTTCGCATGCGCTTTCTCCGGGTGCTCCAGTTTCCAAAGACATGCAGTATAGGTGAATTGAGTAAGTTAAAATTGTCCATAGTGTATGTGTGTGAATGAGTGTGTATGGATGTTTCCCAGTGATGGGTTGCAGCTGGAAGGGCATCCGCTTCGTAGAACGCATGCTGGATAAGTTGGCGGTTCATTCCGCTATGGTGACCCCAGATTAATAAAGGGACTAAGCCGAAAAGAAAAGGAATACCTGTCAACCCTTCCGTTTTTCCCAGGATTCTCCTGTATTTTACAATTCTATCCCGTAAAGATGTTTTCCCGTATTTCTCCTGCCTTTTTAATCTTTCTATGAAGAGTGGCAATAAACATTAAGGAGCCGATCCTCCCTATACGCAGATCATACCTCCGAACCACCAGGGGATGCACTTTGCTCTTAAATGTGAATCTGTTCTGTGCTTTCGTTTTATTTAGGCATGAAAACACTTTGAAATAAATATAAAAATGGCGGAATTCTGTTCCGTTCCATTACAGGCCTTACACGTTGCCCCTCCTATGCAATCCTCAAAACAGTCAGTTCATGTAGCGATGCGTCACTCCATGTTGGTAAATAGACGCTGTTTCCCAAACAGCGAAAGTGGACACTCTGGGTTTGGGGTGCATATTTAAATAGACTACTACTACTACTACTAATAATAATAATAATAATAATAATAATAATAACAACAACAACATCTAAACATGTTGATCTTGGTGGGTTTTCTTTTAAACACAACAAATTTTGTCTTAAATGAGCATAAAAAGTTAGGAAAGGAATCGAATGCTTTCGTTAAAGATCTGTGCATTTTTGAAGTGACACCTCTGTTATTTAATGTAATCAAATGAAAAATCTATTCTCTTTAATCAGAATGTTTAAATTATACAGTGAAGAAAAGGTTAATGAGATTTGGTAACTTGATTCAATTTCTTTATAAAAGCTATTCATTTTAATAGGCTAAACTGCTTGCTAATTTATTTGCAGCTTTTTCTAATGTATCCTATTTATTCTAATATCTGTTTAATATATATTTATTCTAAGGGTTGGTATCCCTTAGTTTCACATCCCAATGTTGATGGGTATGGTCATTATAGTAAATGCTTCATCAGGCTGACATTATACATTAACTATGTTGTATTTATTATGACAAATGAAGTTTGTAAACTATCATCCAGTCATTATACCGCCAGCACACTTTCATATCAGATATCAGTTGACTTTGATTTGTTGCACCATGTCACTCATAGGCCATTATCAAGTTATTTCAAGTTTAAGTAGAGAGTCATTTTGGAAATTTCTATAAAATAATAATATTAATAATGAAGTTGGTTTTTGGAAGAGTTAAAATATAGTTTCAGTGCTTTTTATTGAATGGTATAAATTAATAGTTTATTTTTATTTTCTGTTTTTATTTATATTTATATATTTATTTGTTTGTGCAATCCCTTTCTTTTTTTTCTTCCCCAATCTTTTTTATGCATGGATAAAACTATGCTGTTACTGCATTCAGCTCCTTTAAAGTCTGTGGTCTCTTTTTCCCACTACCATGTTCAGTGCTCAAACCTGCACACACCTACAACACACACACACACACAATCACACACTCCAGAGCTCATAACCGCAGTATAATCCCTCCTCATATATGTGCTTCTGAAGTGAAGTGAGCAATTACAATGAGCCGCTGACCTGAGAGATCATTAATCCCAACATTAATGACTCCATTATGAAGCTGTAGAGACGAGAACAGAGCGCAGGCCTTCAGCATCATGCAGCATTCGCTATATTTGCAGACTTAACCTTAATCATTGCTTGAAGAAAACTAATTGCCATCCAGTCACATCTTCTGATTGGTGGCCTGTATAAAACACACTATACTGCTAAAACTTTAGGGACATCTGCCTTTACATGCACATGAACTTTAATGACATCCCAATCTTTATTGTTGGGGTTTAATATGGAGTTGGTCCACCATATGCAAGTATAAGATCTTTAACTAGTTGTATTTTAATTGAAACTGGGTGACTGTAGGTGCGTGCCTGTCCCAAATTTTGGCAATATATGTATTGAAAATGTACTACAAATGTATGTATTGATTTGTTGGTTGGTTCATCGTTTGGTTGGTTGGATCATCTATCGGTTGGTTGGTTGGTTGGTTTGTGGGTTGGTTAGTTGGTTGGTTGGTTCGTCGGTTGGTTGGTTGTTTGGTTGGTGTGTTGCTTGTTTGGTTCGTCGGTTGTTTGGTTCATCGGTTGGTTGGTTTGTTAGTTCGTCAGTTGGTTGGTTGGTTCGTCAGTTGGTTGTTTGATTTGTCAGTTAGGTCGTCGGTTGTTTGGTTCTTCGGTTGGTTGGTTGGTTGGTTAGTTGGTTCGTCGGTTAGTTGGTTGGTTTGTCGGTTGGTTGGTGTGCTGGTTGGTTGGTTGGCTGGTTGGTGTGTTGGTTGGTTGGTTGGTGTGTTGGTTGGTTGGTTGGTTGGTTGGTGTGTTGGTTGGTATGTTTGTCAGTTGGTTGGTTTGTCGGTTGGGTTGTCGGTTGGTTGGTTGGTTGGTTGGTGTGTTGGTTGGTGTGTTTGTCAGTTGGTTGGTTTGTCAGTTAGTTTGTCGTTGGGTCGTCACTTGGTTGGTTGGTTGGTTGGGTCGTCGGTTGTGTGGTTGGTTTGTCAGTTGGGTCGTCGGTTGGTCGATTGGTTGGTTGGTTCATCGGTTGGTTTGTTGGTTTGTTGGCTGGTTGATTGGTAGGTTGGTTGGTTCTTCGGTAGGTTGGTTGGTTAGTTCACCATTAGTTGGTTGGTTCGTTGGTTGGTTGGTATGTTGGTTGGTTGGTTGGGTTCTGTAAATAAAAAAAAAAAAAGACATAATTCATTATATATTTTAATCTTTATTTAAAGAAGTCACGTACTAAAATTTCATTCAATGTAACATCTGTATACACGTCATGTCAGACATTTTTAATAAATTAAACATGAATTTAGTATGATTGTATACTAAAAATGTTGTTTTATATATACATCTTATGGTTATTTCATCCATATTTCATTACTTGTTTTGATGTACAGTAAAATCTAGAAAAATTAGTAAAATTAAACCAGTTTGTTTAATTATTTTACAGATTGTTTCGCACTATCATTTAAATAATTAAATGATTATATTTTCATGGCAATCTTTGGATCTTTCTTAGCACAGCTTAGTTTTTTGGGATGTGGAGAAATAAAATTAAACATTATCAAAATTATTAATAAATTAGTTTCTTTAAAATCCATTTAGTTGCTGTATAATAACTTCAAATAGCAATTCCTCCGTTGTCATTATTTGAGTGTATAGAGTGTATATATATATATCAATATGTAAATGTATATATCAATATGTAAATGTATATGTGTGTGTTTAATAGAGTCATAGAAACTTCCAGATCATGATTAATGGAATTTCCATTCAGTTTGACTCTCAGCTACCGATTTAGGACTATAATAATGCGTCTCGATATTGGATTGTGGCTTCCAGGCCATTAAAATAACACGGCTTGGGTCCCTTTAACACAAACACCTCATTGAAACATATTGCTGCTCCGCTCTGGGGAACTGAGTCATGGTGTCCTTTCCAAGTCCACAACTGAGGAACTGTGCAAACTTTTAATACGTGTTCTTTCATACATCTTTCTAGTAATACTTCTAGTAATACAAATGTTAGTAATACTATTCTAGCTTACTTTTACCATTATACTGATGATTTGACAACATATTAGCTTTGTTTACATACACATTATTTTTATGCACATATTAAGACGTCAATTAGCGAATGCTGGTTGGAAATGTAAAACAATGTGGTAAATATTTTCCAAGGCAGTGTCATACAAATAAACTGATAAAAACGTACTGTAAGTAAATCCATTATTGCATGATTAAAATCTGATATGACGTCTTTGTTTCAACAGATTATGTAACTGTATAACGAGCAAACTGGTCTCAAACATATTAAGTTATTTTAAAACATCCTTTTATAGGATTAAATACCATGTTCTTTCATAACTGATTTAAAAGGCTGTGCTCTCAAACGTCTGACATCTAAATGCAAGAAAATATGACCGTTTTGCAGGAAACTCATTGATCTGGATGTCAAATTCCATTTTTGGGATTGATCATTTGCACAAGGATTTTCTCAGAAACTGACTTTTATGAATATTTTAAAGGGGCTATTTTGTTCTGTTGAATGCCTCAGATGGAAACAGTGCTTAATCAACAAATCATATATGTAATATTCTTTGATATTCAAAATAAGTTTCATTTTTTGAGTTGCAAAAATGTTCATTCATTCATTCATTTTCATTTCGGCTTAGTCCCTTTATTAATCTGGGGTTGCAACAGCAGAATGAACCGCCAACTTATCCAGCATATGTTTTACGCAGCGGATGCCCTTCCAGCTGTAACCCATCACTGGGAAACATCCACACACTCTCATTCACACACATACACTACGGACAATTTAGCTTACCCACTTCACCTGTATCGCATGTCTTTGGACTTGTGGGGGAAACCGGAGCACCCGGAGGAAACCCACGCCAACACGGGGAGAACATGCAAACTCCACACAGACACGCTAACTGACCCAGCCGAGACTCGAACCAGCGACCTTCTTGCTGTGAGGCGACCGTGCTACCCACTGCGCCACCGTGAGGCCCTGTTGCAAAAATGTTTGACAATTAAAAATAAAGCTTATAATGTTTTACATTGTTGGTCTTGAAGGAATAGGGTAAGAATATAAGTAAATAATAGATTTTTTACAGACAATATATCACTTTAAACTATTAAAAATGTTAATAAAAGTCACTTTTTCCATCTTTTCAAGGTTGAAAGTTGTTGAAAGAAAAATCAAGGTCCCATATTGCAATTTAAAAGCATAAATAAATGGGAAAAATTACGAAAAAAAGCAAAAAACAAAACAAAACATGAATCACAAAATATGGAAAATGCTAATTTACTGATATGTTTTTTAGTGAGACTTTAGCTGTACGGAATTTAATAAATTGCACAGGATGTATGTACTGCTTTTATGGGTACTCAAAGAGTTCAGATGCAAAAGCCTCTAAGTGCACTGAAATTGTATTCTAAAATGGGATTTTTCTCAGACTTCTTTGTGCAGATTCAGTCATTTCACTTTTATGGTGATGAATAGATTCATATCATTGCCTTTAAAGTGAAATAACAGGACATAAACATAGGAGAAACTTTAAAAGAAATTTTCAGACAGTACTTAGAGGCTTTTGCATCTGAACTCCGCACTTCTCGTTTTAATATGTCTGTAAATAAACACACATTTCTTAAACAACCAAAAGACCACCACCAACAACAACAAAATAAAACAAAGTAATTCTGCCAAATGTATATTCTTTTTATACTTTATAGAGTAAAGGAAACGATACAGGTTCAGAACAATATGGAGGTTAGCAAATGATTTAAAATAATGTATTGTTTGGATTAACTTTTCCTTTAAGGAAATGAGATGATTGCGTTTTCTTAGCCCTTCAGTCACAGTCAGTCACTGGAACGCTTCTTGATGGATTGAATTTGTATTACATTTGGAATTATTGTTGCTTCAGCAGCTTTGTTAAAAACAACAAAAAAAGACTCTGTAAATATTAAATTATTCCATGTAAAGAGTGTAAATGTTTCTTTATACCAGCTAAGAAAGGGAGAGAATTCCTATAGGAAAAACGAGTCTAATTTAATCAAGGAAAATTACCATTTTAGCTTTGAAACTAGTTTATTGTCCAGCTATGCAACTTAGGTTGGTTTATTTAAGCAGGATGGATGGATGGATGGATGGATGGATGGATGGATGGATGGATGAATAGATAGATAGATAGAGTTGTGATTAGCTTAACATTGATACAACATTATTTTTTACTATATCTTATTTTCTTAATAATTTGTTTAGTTTTTCATCAACCATTGTTTGAAACCAGAACATTTGGATACAACATCAACAAGCTTATTGCTTTTTCTTATTTACTTTCAGTACATGGGCGATTGAGAACTGAACATTTTTTAAACTTCTCCGTTTGCAGTATATGAATAAAGAAAAAGGGCATATGGGCATATTATTATTATTATTATTATTATTATTATTATTATTATTATTTTGGGGCGAACTTACCTTTAACACCAACAACACCAGCATTAAATTATTTATTATTTTATTATTAATCATTACTGTTTTGCAATTAAAAAAAAAAAAAACTCTTGTGAAACATTATAAATGTAAATAGTATTAAATTCAACGCAACCTTGCTTAATAGAAAACTCCTACTGACCCCAAATGTTTGAAATCTAGTGTATATCAAGTGTAAACAATACACAAACAAGCATTAATCATGTGTTTGTATATACAAATACTTATATATGCATTATATGCAGTGCTCAACATGAATGATTTCATTTATTTGTATTCATCTATCAGTGAGTATAGACAATATATTTTGGTGCATTTAACCAAAACAGTTTTATTAAACTTATGTCTATTAAAATAAGAGTTTGGTAACAGGAACACAAAGACAATACATTTAAAATCAAATGAGTTTTTGCAAAACAAAAGAAAATCTATTTTCTATGTTTCTCTTGATTTTTTTGTTCATTAATTTTATTTAATAACTTCCCCAATATATTAATTTGGGTGTGCTATTTTGAACTGTAGTTTTTGTTTTGTTTTGTTAGATTAGTTCCAGTTTAGGCTTTGGTACGGACTAATCTAATGTACAAATACAGGTAAAGCCATAACTTTTTTATTTTTATTTTTTCAAAATTCTCCCAAATGATTTAACAGAGCAAGGAATTTTTCACAGTATCTCCTATAATATTTTTCTCCTGGTGAAGTATTATTTGTTTTATTTTGGCTAGAATAAAAGCAGTTAAAAATTTTTATTAAATAATTTTAAGGTCAATATTATTAGTCCCCTTAAGCAATATTTTTTTAGATTGTCTACAGAACAAACCATCGTTATACAATGATTTGCCTAATTACCCTAACTTAACCTTATTAACCCAGCTAAGCCTTTAAATTGCACTTTAAGCTGAATACTAGTATCTTAAAAATATCTAGTAAAATATTATGCACTGTCATCACGGCAAAGAGAGAAAAAATCAGTTATTAGAAATGAGTTATTAAAACTATTATGTTTAGAAATGTGTTGAAAAAAATCTTCTTTCTGTTAAACAGAAATTGGGGAAATAAATAAACAGTGGGGCTAATTATTCTGACTTCAACTGTATATCATTGTACAGCATCCTATAGAAAATATTAATTTAAAAAAAAGAGACATCTGTGAGGAGTGTTCTCATTTATGCTGAGCACTATACAGTACATATACATCAGTAATTCAGTATACCTGTGAAGGCCACATCAGAAGTGGACTATTGATTGAAAGGAGCCGCACTGTCTGTGTCTCCTGGTGTGTTTTTCTGCATATGAGTGTCTCTGCTCATTCAGAAGAGGGACGTGGATCACCTTGTCAGTCACACACTCGCTGTAATTGAAGCGCTGCTGTTCAAGGCAGATTTTAAATTAGCTTCATAACACTCGCCATCGCCTCCGTGTTTATTTGCGAATGCTGCTGAGGGTAGAAACTCCACAGCGTTGCAGTCACAATGCGCCCTGCATGCACAATAACAGCACGATGAACTGTGAAAAGTCTGCATCACATACAGCGTTATGAATCGCTCGTCACTGTCAAGAGTCAAGTTTATTTTAAATTCAGCTCCACTGGAGAGTTATTTTAAATGAACTTCAGGTAACTACGAAAAGAATAGATTGATAAAAAAGTCAATATATATATATATATATATATATATATATATATATATATTATGCTGGGTTTCTTGCCTGACAGATTTACAGTATATAATGAAATTTTTTGATATATTTTTTTTTTAGATTGTGCTTTTTCTTTTTTTTTCACCTAAGGATATTTACTTAAATTTCTAGAAAACACATTTCTAAACATAATATTTCTAATAACTCATTTCTAATAACTGATTTCTTTTATCTCTGCCATGATGACAGTACATAATATTTTACTAGATATTTTTTAAGATAGTAGTATATAGCTTAAAGGGCACCTAGTTTACCCCTTTTTCCAGATTTAAGTCTTTTGTGTCTCCAGAATGTGTCTGTAAAGTTTCAGCTCAAAACACCCATCAGATTATTTATTATACCTTTCAGAAGTTTGTAATTTTTAGCTCTGAGCATCTTGTAGCTGTTTTTGTGGCCTGTGCCTTTCATGTTAGTCCTCCCCGCTCACCGTTCCCACGTGCCTGTCTGTGGGATGACTGTGGACACACTATACCTACACACAGTTCTGTCCAAACAGCTTACAAAATATGATTTTCATTATAGGTGCCCTTTAAAGTGCAATTAAAGGGCTTAACTAGGTTAATTAGGCAAGTTAGAGTAATTAGGCAAGTCATTGTATAACGATGGTTTGTTCTGTAGACAATAGGAAAAAAAATATTGCTTAAGGAGGTTAATAATATTGATCTTAAAATGTTTTTTTAAAAAATGTAAAACTGCTTTCATTCTAGTAGAAATAAAACAAATAAGACTTTCTGCAGAAGAAAAAATATTATAGGAAATACTGTGAAAAATTCCTGCTCTGTTCAACATCATTTGGGAAATATTAGGAAAAAGTTAAAACCACAGGAGGGCGAATAATTTTGACTTAAACTGTATAAACAAATTTACTTATTTATTTATTTATTTATTTATTTATTTATTTACTTATTTGTTTATTTATTTTTTATTATTTTTTATTTATTTATTTACTTTCAAATATCTCTGGTGTCATTTGAAATAATAAGTAATTAAGTAATAATTAATCCACAACACAGATTAAAATATTCTATGATGGATTTTTTTTACAAAACTCAACTTTGCAAAAAGCAATGCCATTTTATTTAACTTTTTAAGTTTTTAATTCTGTCACTTTCCTTCCATATTCTCTTCATATATTTATTCATTTATTTTCCTTTCGGCTTAATCCCTTTATTAATCAGGGGTCGCCACAGTGGAATGAACCACCAACTTATCCAGCATATGTTTTACGCAGCGGATGCCCTTCCAGCCGCAACCCAGTACTGGGAAACACCCATACACTCTCACATTCACACACATACACTACGGCCAATTTAGCTTATTCAATTCACCTGTACCGCATGTCTTTGGAAACGGCAACTGAACCAGCCGGGGCTCAAACCAGGGACCTTCTTGCTGTGAGGTGACAGTGCTGCCCACTGTGCCGTCCGTCTTTATATATTTATTATTTTATCTCACCTTGTCTTTTTCTCATATACTACAGTACAATGTGTGTGGCAGCAACACATTTGTGATGTTTTTTTGAATTGGAATATGAGTCAGATATCCACAATACTAGCTGTGCGGCCCGTTACTGAAAGATCCTACAAGAAAACCAGCCTTCAAATCCTCCAATATTGCTAGAGCTTTATATTCTTACACTCACAGAAACCCAAGCAAAGCTTTCTCTGAATCACCCGCTGAAACTCAGCCAATAGAGCTGTAAAGCTGAGGTCTGGGACTGTTTTAGAAAAGAAGCGCCCTTTACCCTCATGAACAGACAAGAGATTTCCACCAAAACAAACAAACGGATAAACAGGCTTAGGTTCCTCCTGGAATGAGAATCTAGTGGCTGTCACCTTAGCTCTGCGGAGAAAAGCCAGAGACCTGAAATCCTGCAGCGGCGGAGAGTCGATGCTGGAGATCAATAACCACAACTGATGCCTATTACTGTGCTTCTTAATGGGCCTGTATTTGTGCTTCTGGTTATAACTGAGACCTAAAGTTATCACAGTTTTGTGTTTTAAATGAGCTTTTCATTTTTGTTTCAGTCAAGTTAATCGAATTATAAAGCACATTTGAAAACACCACCCTGTAAAAACTCCATATTTTATTTTACCATCCCATATTTTAGTGTTTTCCGTTTATTTATTTGTGAATTGCATTGTGGGACCTCACCTCTGTCGACGTTTGAAAATTTTACTCTAAAGTGACTTCATTCATTCATTCATTTTCATCTCGGCTTAGTCCCTTTATTAATCTGGGGTCGCCACAGTGGAATGAACCGCCTACTTATCCAGCATATGTTTTACACAGCGGATGCCCTTCCAGCTGCAACCCATCTCTGGGAAACACACCCATTCACACTCATACACTACGGACAATTTAGTCTACCCAATTCACCTGTACCGCATGTCTTTGGACTTGTGGGGGAAACCGGAGCACCCGGAGGAAACCCACGCCAACTCAGGGAGAACATGCAAACTCCACACAGAAACGCCAACTGGCCCAGCCGAGGCTCGAACCAGCGACCTTCTTGCTGTGAGGCGAACGTGGTACCCACTGCACCACTGTGAGGCCCCTAAAGTGACTTTTATTGACATTTTAGTCATTTGAAGTAATATAATGTATAAGAGGGCGACACGGTGGCTCAGTGGTTAGCACTTTCGCCCGAAGGAAAATGAATAATTGAAAAATGTATAAGAAATAATAAATACGTCTGTAAAATAACAGGAAATGTACTGGTAGTTTTTGTACCTTAAATATGCAACACCAACCCAGACAATATATCACTTTAAACTATTAAAAATGTTAATAAAAGTCACTTTCTTTTTTACTTTTCAAGGTTAAAAGTTGTTGGAAGAAAGATAAAACATGGAAAAATAAAAACATGAATAACAAAATATGGAAAACTGTTAATTTATGGATATGTACCAGACTGATGATAAGATTAAAGAAAAGAAGCTTAACAACCTAACGCATACTAGACCGGACCGTACACATTAAAGGAGCACTGCACTTATTTTGGAAATAGTCTCATTTTACAACTTGCCTATAGAGTTGACCAGTTGAGTTTTGCCATTTTTGAATCCATTCAGACAAAATCTCTGGGTCTGGCAGGAGCCCTTTTAGCTTAGCTTAGCATAAGTCATTGAATCAGATTAGACCATTAGCATCTTTCTCAAAAATTAAAAAAAATATAATATAATATAATATAGGTTTGATAATTTTTCTTAGTACACAAAGTACAGCAAAGTCAAGCTTTAAATATATATTTTTTAGAAATGCTAATGGTCTAATCTAATTCAAGGATTTATGCTAAGCTACACTCAAAAATACAGTAATGTTTGCTGTTTCTTCAAAATACTAATATAAAATGAGCTGAAACAACACAATTCTTGAGCTTTTTATGGGGAAAACTTACTTGTTTTATGCTCAATCCACTTAAATGTGTCAAAACTAATAAATTCCTTCATGTCCCAACACAAATCGATTTTTTTTGTACAGTGTGCACTCAAAAAATAATGTTTGCTGCTTGTTCAACCTACCTTGTTTAAAATAAGCTAAAACAACACAATTCTTTAGATTTTTTTAGACAACTTAATTGTTTTATGTTCAATCCACTTAAATTTGATAACATATCTTAACTGATTTGTGTTGGGAAACCCTCACAAGACCCAGCGATTGGCTGAATGATTAAAATAGGAATATATAAACTCAACTCAAATACAAACACGGAACAAAGACACTATAATAAGTTGTGTCTATAGTTACAAGATGCAAGAAAACTATTTCAAATACAGAAAACACATTATAATGACAGGCTTTAATCTGTTTATGTACAGAAAAAGGCTTTAATGAAGCCAGACGACATGTTGATGAACGTGCCACTTATTGCTATTATGTGATTGTGTAACTAAACCCCGCCTCCACAGAAGATCAACGCCCACTCCTAAATCACAGCCTGTTAAGCTCATCCTACCGATAAACAATGCAGAAGGTAACTAAAGGCAAGTCTACTCAGAATCCAAACGATAAAGATCAAGAATGGATGTTTTTTTTTTAGTTTCCAGTCCACGTCAGTAAGTTAACTTCTTTTGTTTCTACAGATTAATTCACAAACGAGACACAGTTTGATGTTGGATTTTTGTTTAAACTATTGAAACATTTCAATCAGTGAAATGCCAAAAATAATATACAAACATAAAACAAACTTTAATTTTTGGAATTAGTGGACTAAGTTTGTGCTCATCAGGAAACCCATTACCTGCAATGCAAGCAGGTGAGTAAAGCCTCCGCGAGTAGGCTATCAACATTACAGCAACCCTCCCTCTGAAGGTGACATTGGGTTTATAATAGCCACCAGGAAACCTTGTGGCGAAATTCAGAATTGATTTGCAGTTTGTTTTTTGCTCTCTAAGATGCCTCGGAGGGCGTGCATTAGATACGGCTGGACGTATGTGGGCAGCCCAAGGTCATTTAGCATATAAGAGTGATATATTCTGACGTTGGGTCTCGGCGTTCAGAACGGGCAGATGCTCTGGATCCGATGCCGCTTGCCAAGTGTCTTTATTAATAAGCTAAGGGGAGGTTTGAGAGCTGTTGGCAGCCGAAAGCTGCATGGATGCCGCTCGACCCCTGCTGCTTCAGTCTCAAAGAACAAAAACACGCTCACCTACAGCACACCACTGAGATTATTCACATTATATAAGCGCTCTTGTTTCTGGCATCACTTCTCATCATGACATTTTTTTTTTTTAAAGGCACGCTGCTTATTCAGCTGGGCAGGTTATTACGTTTAAGCAACGAGAAGCTTTCAGATGGACCTTCACATTTGTAGAAATGCAATAAAAAAGGAAACGTCTAGTTTCTAAAGGAACGCATAGTTTTTGCTCTTTGAAGTGTTTGAGGAAGTAAAATGATGTCATGCGGTTTTGGCTTTGGACTCGGCGCCGTTTGATGCATTTGAACTTTCGCTGATGTAATTTATCTTGAAAATGTCTGCAAATTAATTTAGCATACTTTGATCTCAGAATGAGGAGTATTTCGTTTCTTTTAGGGCTTCTAATATGCTCTTGATGGCAGATATGAAGTGTATTTAGGAAAGTCGTGTATTGGTTTTAAGTTTTTTCCACCATGGAAAGCGAAGAGGATCAAAATTCTTTCACAGAAAAAAAACATTGTCAGTTTGACTACTCAGGAATATCTTCTTTTCTTTTTTATTAATTTTCTTTTGTCTTGGTCACACTTTACAATAGGGTTTCATTAGTTAATGTATTTACTAACATGAACAGTATTGGTACAGGATTTATAAATCATAGTTCAGCATTTACTTGTACTAATGCTTTATTAAAATCCAAATTCTTGCTTGTTAACATTAGTTAATGCCCTGTGAGTTAACATGAGCTAACAACTATTTCATTAACTAATGTTAATTAACATGAACAAATACTGTAATTAATGCATTGTTCATTGTTTGTTCATATTAGTAAATGGATTAACTGACATTAACTAATATGATCTTATTGTAAAGTGCTACAATCGCCTCACAGCACGAAGGTCGCTGGTTCGAGCCTCGGCTGCGTCAGTTGGCATTTCTGTGTGGAGTTTGCATGTTCTCTCCGTGTTGGCGTGGGTTTCCTCCGGATGCTCCGGTTTCCTCCAAAAGTCCAAAAACATACGTTATAGGTGAATTGGGTAAGCTAAATTGTCCGTAGTGTATGTGTGTGCATGTTTCCCAGTGATGGGTTGCAGCTGGAAGGGCATCCACTGCGTAGAACATATGCTGGATAAGTTGGTGGTTCATTCCGCTGTGGCGACCTCAGATTAATAAAGGGACTAAGCCGAAAAGAAAATGAATGAATGTAAAGTGCTATGCTTCTTTGTATGGAAAGTGATTTCACATCTGAAGTCTGTATGTCAATAGCATATTAATCCTTCACAATTAAACATGACTTCAACGTTGGGATGGCTATATTGAAAATTTAAATATTGAAGATTACAAAATACATAATTTTAAAGTGAATTTCTGATGTCTTTCTTTAGAATTCCAAGGTTTAGTTCAATAACTTAATCGAATAAAAATATGGAGCACTTTGAAATACTAATATGTGAAAAATTACATTTATCCCAACATAGCACTTGATATTCTGATGAGTATTCATATTTATAGCAATCAATATGTGATTGAAGAAGGGGAAAAGTAATGATGCTGACGAAAGTAACACAGTGCATTAAAGGGATAGTTCGCCCAAAAGTGACAATTCACTCATTTACTCATCCTCATCTGGTTTCTTTTTCTGTTGAACACAAAACAAGATATTTAAAAAAATCTTAACCTGTAATTATTGGCTTCCATAGTAGAAAAAAACTAACAAATACCATAAAAGCAAATGATTACAAGTTTGCAACATTTTCAAAAGAAATGATTTTGTGTTCGAGAAAAGATCAAAAACTCAAACAGGTTGTTACAAGTGAATTTTGACTGAATTAAATTTTTTGGGTGAACTGTCCCTTTAAGGGTGTGTTGACGTTTTGATTTAAATGATTGGGTATTAACTATATTTAACTGAAATATTAA
>CAIGQW010003411.1:2503785-2513984 GCA_903798125.1 Danio choprae | reverse complement strand
GTATTAACTATATTTAACTGAAATATTAACTAAATATTAACTGGAGAGTTTTTATTTTAAATGATTGGGTTAAAATGTGTTTGCTTTTTTTCTTTCTTTCTTTCTTTCTTTTACACATTTAAGCATTGACTCCTGCATGGCAGAAGCAAACACAAATGATTTTAATGCATTGTCATGGCCTGATCTCAAAATCAAGCATTGTTTCCACATCCCACTGACTCTTTATGTCAGGAGTTTCATCACTAATGGACGAAGAGTGCACCTCTGTCTCTTTGCCTCTTTGGTATTTAAAGATGATCATTGTGTCATACCTTCAGGAATGTGTCATAAATGCTTTCCAATAAGCCGAGCTGAATCTCTGCGCTATTGTCATTTCAGCTCAAGCTCTCACTGTCCTCTGGACGAGTCACCGGTTGCAGAGTTTTCAGATTAAATCTTTTTGAATACACATCAAAAAGTGTGGTGTGTGTGAGCGTATGTGTGTGAGCACATTCTATGCATGTGGGACTCTTATTTTATGTGACTTACATTAAGTTGAAATGAGATTGACATTATATCAGCTCATTAGAATGCAACATTTGGCAAAGACAGGTTATACATTTATTCAAAATCTCACAAAAAGAGACAAATGGTCCGTTTAATGTTTTTTTCTTTTGTTAGTTTAATGTGTATATTGTGAAATTTCACATGCGTGTTTGTTATGAGGCAATAAACACATGCTATTATTACATTTACTCAGTCTATTCAACTCAAACCATTTAATTTACTCAGTGCTTCTAGCTAAAATAAACATCTCTAACACTTCAATTGAAACGATTGTTGTTTAATGAGGAGTTTACTCAGTTTATTCAAGTCTTTTTGACAACTGAAGTATGATTATATTGCATGTGTGTATTTCAGAGTACATCACACTGAGTTTGTGCATGTGTGCATGCGTGCGTGTGCGTGCCTGCCTGTCTGCCAGCATGCATGAGTGTAGATTTTTCTGTATGTGCACTGGTCTGTTGTACCTAAACACTAATTTTAAAGGTCCAATGAAAGTAAAATAATTTTGTTTTTGCATGTTAGTATCAGTATGTTAGTCTTCAAGGATATCTATAAGCTGGTGTGGTACAAAGAAATTACAAAAATTGCATTTAGAAGATATAAAACCGATAGCAACATGTAAAGCTTGTAGTTTGTCACTTCTGCCTAATTGGATCACTTTTTTTTTTTCACGTTACCTCATACTTTAGTTTCTTATCAAATCTTGACCAATCACATGCTCTCTAGTATCTGACATGCCCCGCCCCCCTTTTTTTATTTTCTTTTCATTTGATGTGCTTGAGCTCAACCACTCTCACTGGCAGAGCTGTGATCAAACAAAACGCTATTGGCTGTTTTTATAAGGGGAGGAGCTACTCTATATAGTAATAATAATAATAATAATAATAGTAATAATAATAATAATAATAATAATAATAATTCTTTACATTTATATAGGACACTCAAAGTGCTTTACACATTAAGTGGGGGGGTGGGGGGTAGGGGTATCAGGTCTCCTTATCCACCACCAGTGTGCAGCATCCACCTGGATGACGTGATGGCAGCCATATTTCGCCAGACCGCACACCACACACCAGCTGATTGGTGGAGTGAAGACAGAGTGATGAAGCCGATTATGATATGGGGATGGTTAGGAGGTTATTAATTATAAAGGCCAGTAGACAAATTTGGCCAGGATAACTGGGTTAAATCCATACTCTTTTCGAAGGACAGCCTGGAATTTTTAACGACCACAGAGAGTCAGGACCTTGGTTTAACGTCTCATCCAAAAGACGGCGCTCACTGAACAGTACAGAGTCTCCATCAATATACTGGTGTGTTAGGACCCACACAGACCGCAGGTTGAGCGCCCCCTGCTGGTCTCACTAACATCACTTTCGGCAGCAACCTAGCTTTCCCATGTGGTCTCCCATCCAGGTACTGACCGAACGCAGCCCTGCTTAGCTTCAGTGTCCCACCCTCTCTTCAGTTTTCAGTTGAGATTGTCAAACATTAAATAAAAAATGCACATTTGAAAGCACTTAGGACAGCACGGTGGCACAGTGGGTAGCACAATCGCCTCACAGCAAGAAGGTCGCTGGTTCGAGCCCCGGCTGGGTCAGTTGGCATTTCTGTGTGGAGTTTGCATGTTCTTCCTGTGTTGGCGTGGGTTTCCTCCGGGTGCTCCGGTTTCCCCCACAAGTCCAAAGACATGCGATATAGGTGAATTGGGTAAGCTAAATTGTCCGTAGGTGTATGTGTGTGAATGAGTGTGTGTGGATGTTTCCCAGTGATTGGTTGCAGCTGGAAGGGCATCCGCTGTGTAAAACATATGCTGGATAAGTTGGCGGTTCATTCCGCTGTGGCGACCCCAGATTAATAAAGGGACTAAGCCGAAAAGAAAATGAATGAATGAATGAAAGCACTTAATGGGACCTTTATACATTTTACATTATACATATGGGTGATTCAAGAATTGTGGGTACATTTTTTTACAGTATTTTACACCTTCAAGATTAATATTGCATTATTTTGTTTTTAAACAAAAACTTTAATGAAACAGTTTTGAATAAAAACAAAACAAGTCAAATCAAGTTATCTCTAAAAAATGTTTGTAAGTGTATGTAATGCCATTTTTGTGTTACACAGGTGTCAATTCCAGTTCCTGGAGGGCCGCAGCTCTGCACAGTTTAGTTCCAACCCTGCTTTAACACCCTTACCTGTAGGTTTCAAACAAGCCTGAAGGATATCAGATTAGTTTGATCCGGTGTGTTTAATTAAGGTTGGAATTAAACTGTGCAGAGCTGCGGCCCTCCAGGAACTGGAATTGACACCTGTTATTAACTGAAAGACTCCCACTGTACCAATTTTTAACTATTTTTGCCTCATGAATCCACAATTTCGATTTGTTGTTTTACTGATAGAAGCTGATGGAAATAGTATGGAACTTGCTTCAAGTGATGTCTCTTCCTCTGGCGGGAAACTGTGCAAGGCATTGAGGGATGCAATTTAATCTGCTTTTATTAATGTGTACAAAATGTTTAGTATAAACTCTGTTATTGTGGTATTTCAACAAAGTTCTCATTCACTTTAGAAAAACAGTTATAGGATCAAAATGCATAGAATTCAGTTTTAGACATACCGTGTGATATCTGGTTTGAGGTTAGCACCTTGAACTAAAACACAAAATGATAGAACATAATGTCAACTCTGTTAATGTCAACTCTGTTAGTGGTTTTAAAAAAGTTTAACACTGAATTAAACTAACATTTATAACATAGTCAAATGTTCACTATCCTGTTTAAGTCTTATTTTACATTAATAATGGATTCAGTTTACTGTAAATGATACATTTGTTGCATATCATTCCACGAAAGAAAACAAAACAGCTGCATAAAGGAGTCGTGATGATCATTTAATGATGATGATGATGATGATGATGATGATAAAACATTCTAATAAACTTTATATTAATACGATTTTTAATGAGCAATTTGAGGTCTGCTGAAGAAACAAACGCTTGACAAAATGTTGGCAAGAAAACGAGCTCCACCATTTCTAAATGTAGCTGATTTGAACAGCAGAGAGCAGTAATGGATGTGTGTGAGGCTGCCAGGCAACATATTCAAAGCCAAATGATGTGACATTGAGATAATAATCTCTTATTGTGTAAAATTAATTACATTGGCAGCGTGTGTCTGTGTTCAGCATGTTGTGTGCGTGTCTGTGTGTGTGTGTGTGTGTTTTTGGTCAGGAGGAAGTCATGCAGACACCTTCACTTGAATTGCAATGACCATGGGATTTCCTTAAGTGATAAAAGCTTTTCTGCCAATATGTTTGTATTCTAAATGCAAGCCATATGTAGAGCAAAAGCCACTTACAGTTACAGAATACAAGTGAACACATAATATTTAATATTTATTCATTTCATTTGTGTAGAAAATACTCAATCTATACAATTAGACCAAAACAACAAGATGTTCAATGTGCCACTTTATTACATAATTGTGTGACTAAACCTCGCCTACACACAAGACCAATGCCCACTTCTACATCACTTTCAGTTTAGCTCCTCCTACTGATTAACAATGCAGAAGGTAAATGGCAAACACAATTCTGCACAGAAACCAAACAGTAAAGATGATGAAGATAACAAGATGTCTTTGCGTTGCCTTTAGAATTTGGAAAGAGTGGATGGACTTTTTAGCATATTTATTTATTTATTTATTTATTTATTTATTTATTTATTTATTTATTTATTTATTTATTTATTTTGTGTTTATTTGTTTGTCTGATTATATATTTAATTTTTATTTTATATATTTTTTTACATTTGTTTCTTTGTCTGATTATTTATTTATTTGTGTATTTATTTATTTATTTTATTTTGTATTTGTTTTATTGTTTGTCTGATTATATATTTATTTATTTAAAAACATATTTGTTTGTCTGATTATTTATATTTTTATTTATTTATTTAATTTTTTATTTCTTTGTATGATTATTTATTTATTTATTTAAAAATTTTTATTTGTTCGTCTGATTATTTATTTATTTAAAAAAATTATTTGTTTTTGACCCAGCGGAGGCTCGAACCACCTTCTAGCTGTGAGGCCAGTGTGCCATCGTGTTGGCCCCTTTCTTTTATTTTTTTATTCATTTTTTATTTGTTTCATTGTTTGTTTGATTATTTATTTAATTTTTTATTTGTTTCTTTGTCTGATTATTTTTTTATTTAAAATGTTTTATTTGTTTGTCTGATTATTTTTTTTGTGTTTGTTTCTTTGTCTGATTATTTATTTATTTAAAAATTTGTATTTGTTTGTCTAATTATTATTATTTTTTGTTTCTTCATCTGATTATTTATTTATTGATTGATTGATTGATTTATTGATTTATTCATTTTTTATTAGTTTCTTTGTCTGATTATTTATTGCATTTTAAAATTTGTATTTGTCCGATTATTTATTTATTTAATTTTTTTTATTTGTTTCATTGTTTGTCTGATTATTATTATTCTTTTGTTTCTTTGTCTGATTATTTATTTAATTTTAAAATTGTTATTTGTTTGCCTGATTATTTATTATTAATTATTTTTATTTATGTATTTGTTTCTTTGTCTGTGTATTTATTTTTTGTGTATTTATTTCAATTTTATTGTTTATTTGTTTTATTTATATTTTAAAGAAATAAGTAGATGCTGATAATAATTGTGATTAATCTTACTGTTCATGCTCACTGTTGAGGGGCCAGTTGTTTGCCTGAAATATTATCTACAAGTGTCGTAATGTAGAGTAAAGTTACAAATTATGGTATCACATTAAAATGCACCATGAGCATTCTTATCAGCTGTGTTCGAAACGGTGCATAAGTCAACTCATGCATATTCATGACAAATTATTATCTTAGAATAGACATTTTATACCCAACACTTTTTTGCCTGCTATGCTGTCTATCCTTATTGAATTCAGACAGCTTGACATTATATGAGGGTTCATTTCCGCATGTCACCATCAGGTCAGCCTGTCCCTGAACTCACTCATCAAACCCTGCATTATCTGCTTTATTCTAATGACTAATTACTAACACAATCTTCTTCCTCTCTTCCTATTCTCTGGGCAATCATGACCCAAAGACTCAGACTCTCACAACTACCATAAGAATCAGACACCCCAAGAAAATCTCATTTCCATCATCTCTTCCTGCTCGAGTCATATGCAGATGGGCAGACAGACAGAAACGAGGCACATCTGCACTGTAAAAAAGCAGTTTTCCATATTTTGTGAGGCATGTTTTTTTATTTTATTACATTTTTTTTTGTTTATTTATGCTTTTGAATTGCATTATGGGAGCTTGATCTTTCTTCCAACAACTTTTAACTTTGAAAAGTCCAAAAAAGTGACTTTTATTAACATTTTTAAACATTTAAAGTCATATATTGTTTGGGTTGGTGTTGTATATTATGGTACAAACACCTTGTAGTAAACTGCCAGTACATTTGCTGTTATTTTACAGACTTATTTTTCTGTATATTACTTCTTATACACCAATAATAATATTTCAAACTACTAAAATGTCAATAAAAGTCACTTTGTTAAAGTGTAGAGTTAAATTTTTAACAACAGAAGTCGATAGAGCAGAGATCAACATCCTATAATGCAATTCACAACCGTAAAATGGAGAGAAAACACTTGCGAATCGCAAAATACAGAAATTATTAATTAACAGATGTCATTTACAGTGTGGGCAGATAAAAAAGTTGATGTTTTCAAGGTTAATCATCCAAAGACTACATGAAACTGAACATGACATGGGTAGTATTTCAAGACATCATAGGTACTGTATACCGCGTAAATAAAACCCCAATATGGGACCTACTGTATTATGCAAAAATCACTTTTATAAGGGGTTTAAACACAGTTCCTGTGGGAGTATTACATTTTACATACTTTGGCAATGCTATAAGGCGTATCCTTCATTAGCAATGTATTTCAACCTTTTTAATTGGAATGTTCATCATTTTTTCAACACATTTTTTTACCCCTACTTCAATATGTTTTCTTCCAATATTTCTGCTATATTGATACAGTCCATTCATATTGCCATGTCTGGTCAATATTTGCAATTTAAATGAATGCTGTGTATTTTTTTACAATGCATTTTACAACAAGGTAAAGCAAATTTTAAATCAACTGCCAGGTATCGTGTGCATTGTTAGAGGATGCTATTTGTACAAAACACTGATTTACTGTTTATATAGAGCTTCTCAAATCGATTACTTGCAAGGTCACATTTGAGGTTAGGAAGCTGCCTTAAAAGACAAATATTTATGTAGGCAGTAGAAAGCAAGGACGCTCAGTAGGTTTTGGAACTGAGCCACTATCTGACCTGAGGTCACTCTTACCTTCAGCTGAACATGCTGATTTTGTACCTGGAGACCTGTGGTGTTTCCATTTACTTCGAGACGCATGTATCATGATTTCAGAAATGCAAATTTAGCAGTTTACTCTCTGGGCACTTTCACAAATTTGTGTTAGATTTGCATGTCGGCGGTTCACCTTTGGCATTAAAAACTTCTCCAGTCATTAAGAAGAGAGCATCTGAATCACTTCATGCACTTAAGTTATTGTGTTTTGACGTATCGAGCCACGCTTCCATCAGCGCATATGTGGTGATGTCAGGTCATACAGAGACAGAAAGCTCTTTGGTTTTATCAGTTTTATCTAACTATCCTCTGTTCCATCTGTCACACAGTGTCCATCCACAGCCATCTACCAACCTACTGATCATTTTTTATCAGCAGAAATCTCTTCAAAAGGTCAGTAGTTTTATATTTAAACTTTTTAAAGATTTTGTGTATTAGAATATGAAATTAGAAATAAGTTAATTAGCCAGCTTCAGGACGTGGACGCACCGAGGCACTGTTTTTTTAACATTTCAGTGTTTACGAATAGATTACATCAAAAAGAACACGAGCAATCTTGACAAACTTTACATCAGTCTAAAGCTACAACCCTCAAGCAGCCATTGTAGCTAGTTGTTTTTCAATGGGAAGCTTATAAAGAATGTATTTGCTAAATTTGTGTATGTTTTACAGAACACGCTTATTAGATATGGAGTAAATATCATCCCAATAACAAGACACACATGCATTCATTGCTGTACATCGCACATCCCATCGAACACATTTAGTCCAACAACACAATAGTGTTGAGTTATGGATGGTTATTCGTTCGTTTATGTCAGCGTTTCTGCCGGAGACCTGTTGTTTACATTGTTTACTATGTTACTTATGGCGTCTTTGTAGTAAAAAGCAAGACAATGTCATAGCTTACAGTGTTACAAATAAAATGAGACCACAAACTGAATAAAAAGTCAAAGTTATAGTTACTAAAATCTAAACAAAGCAGTCGAGTGTTTGACGTTCTACATATGCTGTCTGTCAGTCACTTTTAGCTTACTTTCTAGTAGGCAATCTTTTAATTTGTTCAGTAATTAATTTTAACATTTGATTATTATGTTTTTGTATATATATATATATATTTTTTTTTTCGATCAAATTATTATTTGATTATATTATTAAGTTTTACATAGGTTTAATTGTATAATACAATAATCATATTTGAGTGTGTAATTTTGATATATATTATATCTATTATTAAATATTGTATCCCCTATTATAATATATTTTCTGGTAGTTTCATATTTTACATAACCTACATCCTTTTACATGCTTTTTCACATATAGTACAAATGGGTCTTAATAATGAACATGCATATAGGTCCATTAAAATTTTATTTAATAATTTATTTAACTCTTTAAAGGTCATGTATGTAAGTTTTGACTCCTCTAAAGCATAAAAATACCATAATATGTTTGCATATATTGAATATAACTTTGTTATATATTTTGGCTGTCTTTGTTTTGGTTATTTTATCTCGCCCGCTGCCACTTTATTCAATTATATTTCAGCGCCCTGGGTTGCCTTCATGGAAACAGCGTATTTATTTCATTCAGTCAGGTAGGCTCTCAAATTATGTTCCTGCAACATAAAATGCGACCTCCGGTGGACAGTAACAGCCCTGAAATGAGACACAGATTCAGAGTTCCACATGAGGTGGTTATTAATTAGCAAATAATATAAATATTACAAGCATAAACATTTGGCTGTTTGCACCAGACGAAACATGATCGAAATTTAAATACAGCCATTCAGAAGAACAGAATATATCTGCACTCACTGCACTCCAACGGAAGGTTTATAATCTAATTTATACATATTAAACGTCTTTAACATTATTAAATGTTGATGTGTGTTGGCTTGCTCTGAGTCACAGTTCTGAATTTCAAACTGTTTATTTTATTTTCAAGGTCTGAGATGAACTATCTGCTGCTGCTTTCAGTAGTTTGGCAATAAATGTCACATAAAATGGCATTCAAACTCACAGTATTAGCATTTAACACTGAATAAAGCACATGAGGTGTACCTGAGGTGATCATTTTTCACCTGTGAGAAATAGAAGCCGTTTCTAAAAAAGAAATTTCAGGTGTTGGTTAGGACAAAAACTCCTTTTAGTATTGAAAATATTTCTTCTTTCACGTGCCGCCAAATCAGCTCTAAATCAGCCTTTAGGCTCAATGGTCAGCCACAATCACGTCAATCTGGCAACCTGCATTTGCGTGGCCTCGTCAGAGGAAGAGCTGAGTGAAAATGTGTTTTGATCCAGGAGTGCAATACCTAGTTAAACAACTGGGTGTTAAACTTACACACTGCACCTTTAAACATCCCCATCATGACTGTGTTTAAATCAGTGCTTCTCAACCACGGTCCTGGAGGACCATCAGCTCTGCACATTATCTATGTCTCCTTAACCAGACACGCCTGATACAGATCATCCGCTTTTTAGTAGAGACTGAAAGACCTGTAATGGGTGTGACAGACAAAGGAGACGTCCACAACATGTAGTGTTGGTGGTCCTCCAGGAACGTGGTTGAGAAACACTGGTTTAAATAACAAAACATTATTATGGCTTATGGCGCATTAAAAGGCTGCTTACATAGGAATCTCTGTAACTTTAGGATCAGAGCTTGAGTTGCTCCACCTGATGAACCATTGAATTCAGTGTTGTATGTTTTTTTACATCAACTGTTCTTGAGTGTTTGTGATTCCTGTTCATGGCTCTCTGCAGATGTGAGTGTTGTGTTTATGAGGGCTTGACCTCCAGTGTGTGTGTTTGTTTGGTTCGCTGTTCTCTAATCTACTAAACACCCTGAGAACATATTGTTTCAGACATTACACTAAACCATATGCTGAGGTGTGACGACAGGGTGAAAATATGTGCTGCGGCCAAAGAAGCGTCTCTCAAGAGCTGCATTAGGTCATGGTGAATTACGGCTGGCATGAAAGTGTGTGTATCTGTCTCTAGTAGTTCAGTCATGATCAGCAAAGTAGGGAAATATTATCTGTCTATCTATCTATCTATCTATCTATCTATCTATCTATCTATCTATCTATCTATCTATCTATCTATCTATCTATCTATCTATCTATCTATCTATCTGTCTATCTGTCTATCTGTGTCTGTCTGTCTGTCTGTCTGTCTGTGTATCATCTATTATTCAATCAATCAATCAATCAATCAATCAATCAATCAATCAATCAATCAATCAATCA
>CAIGQW010003411.1:2496285-2501285 GCA_903798125.1 Danio choprae | reverse complement strand
TGTAGATGACAACAAATTGTAGTTTTTGGAGAGTTTCTGATCCAAATAACCAAATAGTTATTGGAGACATCTTCACACATCAACTTCCACATCGCTGATTCATAACACTTTCAGTTCACTGGAGTTTTGTAATTATTGCCCTGATTGTCAGAATTGACATTTTAACCCTATTGTCTTAATTTTTTTCTTCATTTCGAGAAGCTCAACAACCGTTTGTTTCAAAGCTCTATTGTTTGGTCTTACCCATTGTGATGAATAACTAAGTGAGTTTGGCCTACTCTGTGTTTCCTCATATGTATAGTATTGTGAACGACTCTCCCAAAAATGGATATAGCCTATCTTCCATCCGGATTTTACTTGAACAAATATCTGTCAAACGGGACATAGTACTGCTGGCTAAAGGTATGAGCAAAAAAGAATGCAAGGCTTCGATGAATGGTATTGTCATCGTGTCAAGCCCTCTCAGTAAAAAAAAAAAGGAACAAAAGCTTACAATGGGAAATCTTTTAAAAAAGTACACTTTTAGGCACCAGTATAGATGCTTTTGGTACAAATGTGTGCCTGTTGGAAAGGCACTTTTGACTACTGGCACCTTTACTTCTGAGAGGGTTACAACATAAAAACTTACCACTGTGAATAATTGTGCTCCTTTAAAGTTGACCTTGTTGACCTGCTACTAACTATGCACACTGTGATTGGGTGATGGGGAGGCATCTCTGTCAGACATATACAGTTGAAGTCAAAATTTTTTGCCCTCCTGATTTTTTTCCAAGTAAATCCCAAATGATGTTTTACAGAGCAAGATATTTTTCACAGTATTTCCTACAATATTTTTTTCTTCTGGAGATAGTCTTATTTGTTTTATTTAGGATAAAATAAAAGCAGTTTTTAAATTTTTTAAAAACTATTTTAGGGTCAAAATTATTATCCCCCTTAAGTAATATTTTCTTTTCGATTGTCTACAGAACAAACCATCGTTGTACAATGATTTGCCTAACTTGCCTAATTAACTCAAGCCTTTAAATGTCACTTTAAGCTGAATACTAGTATCTTGAAAAATATCTAGTAAAATATTATGTACTGTTATTAGTACTGTTATTAATGTTATTAGAAATGAGTTATTAAAACTATTATGTTTAGAAATGTGTTGAAAATACTCGCTCTGTTAAACAAAAATTGGGGAAAAAGTATACAGGGGGCTAATAATTCAGGAGGGCTAATAATTCTGACTTCAATTGTATATTAGAATAAGAATAATAGCAAAATCCCCCACTGGTTGAAGCAGTTTGTTTGGTATCCACCATAATACTGCTGGGCTCCAGCTCAAAAACAGTTGTGGGTTCCTCTGAGGTGAGGCATTATGTAATGTAATCAGCTCTCTCAGCATTGAGCGCAGGTATCGATCCAGAGGGTCTTGTTCTTGTGCTCTGACACAGAAAAGGTGAGAGGAAATCCTCTGGCCTGAAGAGAGCAGACAAATGAAATGTTACACAGTCTGCTGGTGAGTAAGACTCTTTCCAGAGCTTCTCTAACACTTAATAGACACGTGCACAGCCTGGAAATCTCTGCTTTTGGCTCTTTGTTCATTCAGAAAGACTTGAGGGACTCGTTCTACTAGAAAGTGGTTTGTACTACTAGAAGAAATACAGAGGCCGTTAATGTCAAAGAGTGTTGAAAGGAAAGTTTTATTGATATTGCGAGAGCGATACGTCTGATTTGTGCATGAAAATGTGGGGCGATTTATTCTCTGCCAAAGACTTCCAGTCAATGAACTGTGCCAGAAGCACATCCCAATGATCAATTTCTAAAAATTTCATTTTTGATATATAATAACAACCTGAGGCATTAAAAATCTTGAAATATTTTTCTGTGTGCATATATATGTATACAGTTGAAGTCAGAATTATTAGCCCTCCTGAATTATTAGCCCTCCAGACCCCCCCCCCAATTCTATTTAACAGAGAGAAGATTTCTAAACACAATAGTTTTAATAACTAATTTCTAATAACTGATTTCTATTATCTTTGCCATGATAAGTCCATAAAAAATATTTACTAGATATTTTACAGCATAGAGTGCAATTTAAAGGCTTAACTATGGTTAATTACTTTAAGTGAGGGTAATTAGGCAAGTCATTGTGTAACAGTGGTTTGTTCTGTAGGCAGTCGAAAAAATATTGCTAGAGAGAACTAAAAATGTTGTTGTTGTTTTTTTTTACAATAATGATAGAATTTACCCCCTGTATATAAACCCCCCTGTAATGACCTATTGAAATGCAACATTTTGTTTTTAGGGGTGTCCAATAAAGACATGGCAACTTACAAAAAAATTATAAAAATAAATAAATAAATAAATAATACAAATAAATAAATAAATAAATAAATAAATAAATAAATAAATAAATAAATAAATAATACAAATAAATAAATAAATAAATAAATAAATAATGGGAAAAAATTGTGAGTATACAGAACAGCTAAGATATAAATTTGAATAAATAAATATATGCCATTATTATGTAATGATTATTTTTTACAAAAGTATCATCAATTAATATTCGTTCATTCATTTTCCTTTGGCCTAGTCCCTTTAATCATCAGGGGTTGCCACAGTGGAATGAATTGTTAACTTATCCAGCATATGGTTTACACAGCGCATGCCTGTTCAGCTGCAACCCAGTACTGGGAAACACCCATACACACTCATTCACACACATACACTATGGACAATTTAGTTTATTAAATTCACATATAGAGCATGTCTTTGGATCGTGGAAGAGCACCAGGAGAAAACCCATGCCAGCACAGGGAAAAAAATGCAAACTCCACACAGAAATGTCAACTGACGCAACAGGGACTCGAACCAGCGACCTTCTTGCTGTGAGGACACAGTGCTAACCACTGAGCTACCGTGTCGCCTCATCAATTAATATTTATTTAAAAATGATACATTTAAAAAGAAAAAAAGAAAATAAATAAATAAATACACTTAATTTGTCAAGGATATACACAATAAAGTTTAAAAACAGAACTTGTTTCCATCGTGTTTCTTGATGTAAAGTTTATGCTACAGATTATGCTACTCCCGGTAATGGGTACACTGTGACACTCCATTATTAATACAACAAAATAAACACAAAAACAATAACAAATAACCATTAAAGGGGACCTATTACCTATTACGCCCCTTTTTACAAGATGTCAAACAAGTTTCTGTTCTCCCTAGAGTGTGTATGTTAAGTTTCAGCTCAAAATACCCAAAAAATAACAAATAATGTTTTATAGCTCTTTGAAACTGCCCCTTTTAGGCTTAGATATTAATTGTGCCATTTTGGTGACTGTCGCTTTAAATTCAAATGAGATTGTGCTCTTTTCAATAAAAAGGGCAGAGCAAATGCCTGTGTGTCAGCATAGTGGCAGATTCAAAAACAAGACTAACGCCTTATGCTAATGGGGCAAAGATCATTACTAGTGGACAGGGCTTTCCCCCTCTGATGGCACATACAAAGGGAGAATGTCAATCAAAGTGTTTCCCCAGACCAATCAAAGTGTGATTATAAAAAATAAAATGTATACATTTTTACCATTAGAAGCTGTTTGTATTCACAGATTGTTGCCACACAACTGTGCTTAAACCCCTTATAAAAGTTTTTATTTTTGCATAATAGGTCCCTTTAAACATACTGTAAGATATATCAACTTACTATTCTGCTTAAGAGCCAGCTTTTAGATTTTAAACCAAAACTAAATGCATTTGTAATACTTTTAATATCCATAGGAAGTTTATTCCATAGCAACACTTAAAAGACCGGTGACTGTACACATCTTTAAATGAAGATTATAGTTTTATAAGAATGCCGCTGGTTTATCCTTGATAAAAGTGCATTTAAATAAAGAATGAAGAATATTTCCTAATATAATTTGTCACAAATCTTCCATAGTAGATTAAAAAGTACAATACATTATTAGTTATACTAAAGTGTTTTACAGGTAAAT
Organism: Danio choprae; assembly: GCA_903798125.1. Classification (NCBI taxonomy): domain Eukaryota; kingdom Metazoa; phylum Chordata; class Actinopteri; order Cypriniformes; family Danionidae; genus Danio; species Danio choprae. The sequence goes on along the minus strand of CAIGQW010003411.1, from coordinate 2,497,290 downwards.
ACATGAATACATACATATATGCATGAATATTTTTACATAAATATTTTTAAATAAACATCAAATAAACAAACAAAAATAAGTAAATAAATATATTTAAGTAAATAAACATCAAACAGACAAACAAATAAATAAATAAATAAATAATTAAATAAATAAATGTAATTAATAAATAAATAATCATCAAACACACAAACAAACAAAATAAGTAAATAAATAAATATTTTTAATAAATAAACATCAAACAGACAAACATAAACATAAATAAATAAGTAAATTAATTAATTAATAAATAAATTTAATAAATAAATAAATAATCGACAAACAAACAAAATAAATAAATAAATATTTTTTTGAAATAAATAAACATCAAACATAAATAAATAAATAAATAATTTGAATTAATAAGTAAATAATCATCAAACAGACAAACAAACAAATATTTAAATAAACAAAATAAATAAATGTATTTGTGCTCAAATTCAGTGTGCTCAATAAATTCAATGTGCTCACTGATCGAGTGTGTGTATGTTGCCTTGTAGATGCTATAGTCTTATTTCTGAGTCCTTTCAGTCTGTGACAAGGTGGATTCAGGGACGACTCTCATTTGTATCGAGGCCATGTAGCTTTTCCGTGTCTCTTTCTATCGCTCAGTCTTTCTTTCCTCTAGTTTGCTTGTTTTACAAGGTTGTCTGATCTGACGATTGAATCTGCTCCAGTATCTTCAGCCCATCGTGACGCCCCGCTGATGCACAATATTTGTTTTTCTCCATCCTTTGTTTCTCCACTCTTGAAAGGGGTCTGGAGAAGCAGCTCATTTTCATTTCAAACCAACCACAGGGGTGTTGAGAAGCGGATGGACACTGTGTTAAAAGCTTCATAAGAAAACCAGTTCTATGAATATCTGCAGATTGATCAGAGGCTCAGGAAAAGGATAATGCTGGATGGAGATGGAGATGGAGATGGAGATGGAGCTGTGTGTGTGTGTGTGTGTGTGTGTGTGTGTGT
>CAIGQW010003411.1:2480079-2490493 GCA_903798125.1 Danio choprae | reverse complement strand
TAATAATAATAATAATAATAATAATAATAATAATAATAATAATAATATGCTGAATTATTAGCTGAATGAAATAATGTTTTTACAACTACTGCAAATGATTATAACATTATTATTTTATTAATAATAATAATAATAATATTCTAGCTGAATAAAATAACTTTAACTTTTTAACAACTACTGCTAATAATTATAATAAAAATAAAATTAAAATAATAATTATTAAAAAGTAAAATAATAATAATTTTAAATTGTTGATTGAACACAGTAAAGATGTTATACTGGGTGATGTGGGGTATTTTAGGCCCCATTACCCCAATGGCACAATGCCTGAGCTGTTAGGTGTCTGAACATTGTTGAGGACAAAGTGTACCCATTCACAGCAACAGCACAATGGCCCATGCCAGACTCACAGAATCATCAAGGAACATACTGGTGAATTTTCATTAATGCCCTGGCCCTCAAATCCACCTGACACCTGAACCCAATCCAATATTTGTGGTTCAACTTGAAAATATACCGTAGGTTCACACTAAATCACCAAAATCTGGCAATGTACAGGAACTGGAAGATTTTCTATTGACATAATGGCACCAGATCCTGAAATAGACCAATCGCCACCTTGTTGAGCCAATGTTTTGTCACTGTTTTTTGGGGTAAGGGAAGTCCTATTAGTTTAAAAGTTCAGTAAGTGGCCATTAGGACTTCCCTTACCCATACATACTGTATATTATTAATATTATACAGTTAAAGTCAAAATTATTAGTACTCCTGTGATTTTTTTTTTTTTTTTTTTTTTTTTTTTTCCTTTCTTTTTGTTTTTCAAATATTTCCCAAATGACGTTTAACAGAGCAAGGATAATATTTTACAGTATTTCCTATTTTTTTTTTCTTCTGGAGAAAATAATAAATATTTGTTAAAATTGCTTATTTGTTTTATTTCAGCTAGAATAAAATCAGTTTAAACTTAAAAAAAAAAAAAAAAACATTTTAAGGAGTTTACATGTTCTCCCCGTGTTTGCGTGGGTTTCCTCCGGGTGCTCCTGTTTCCCCCACAAGTCCAAAATAATTCAGGAGGGCTAATAATTCTGACTTCAACATGCTTTTGTTATATTTCAAATAACCAAATATTTCAGTCCAGTCCTGACTGTCAGTCTCTTGTGGTGTTTTATCCCGACAGGCTGTTTAATCCTCATGTGCTGGTTTGACGTATTTCTAACTTTTCGTCTTCATATTCACTTTCCAAAATAAAGTCATCCCAAATGTCACACAAACAATGGCGATCTCTCTCAAATGCTCTCGACTGTCAAACTGGAGCTGAAGCGAGACACTGGTCAGAGAGAAATATCCCACCGCTGTCATCCTTTAACACCAGAGAGAGCGAGAGAAAGAAAGAAGTTGCATCCCGAATGATACAATGCACTATGTACTAGTTGAAGTCAAAATTATTAGCCCTCCTGTGAATTTTTTCTTTCTTTTTCAAATATTTCCTAAATGATGTTTAACAGAGCAATTAATTTTTCACAGTATTTCCTATAATATTTTTTTCTTCTGGAGAAAGTCTTTGTTTTATTTCGTTTTTAATTAAAAAAATATATATTTTAAGGTCAATATTATTAGCCCACTTAAGCAATATTTTTGATTGTCTACAGAATAAACCACTGTTATACTGTACAATGACTTGCCTAATTACCCTAGTTAAGCCTTTAAATGTCACTTTAAGCTGAATACTAGTATCTTGAAAAATATCTAGTAAAATATTATGTACTGTCATCATTCATTCATTCATTCATTCATTTTCATCTCGGCTTAGTCCCTTTATTAATCTGGGGTCGCCACAGCGAAATAAACCGCCAATTTATCCAGCATATGTTTTACGCAGCGGATGTACTGTCATCATGGCAAAGATAAACGAAATCAGTTATTAGAAATGAGTTATTAAAACTGTTATGTTTAGAAATGTGAAATCTCTGTTTAACATAAATTGGGGGGTAAATATATACAGGGGGCTAATAACTCTGACTTCAATTGTACTGTATATACTTTTTCACTTATACACTCAACCGTGTAGTGTAGAGTCATCCCAAATGTAACACTTAAGTGTTTTTTACTAAATGAAAATTCTAAATGTTTCCAAGGCGATATTTAACAGTCGCCAAATAATGTAATTAATTAGTGAAATAAATTAACAAACTACCAAGTGAGTACAACCATATTTACCATCAAGAGACTGCAAAATCACTCGCGTAGGAGAATTTTGCTTTGTGATTTATCTGCTACGTCGGCAAAACTGCAATCGTTGAGTGTGTGAACTGTTCAACATTTTACACTCTATTTTTTATCATTGAATAAGTGCATCATCCGGGTAAAAGTGCACTTTTTAGTGCATTATTTTTTTTAGCATAAATAGAATATTTTATGTGAATGCAGTACTTATACTATTCATACTACACAATGGCGTAGAATAGTGCATATAATAGGGTTATGAGATAATAATATTTAGCCAGCACTCACTTATGGAGATCTACACCTACCTAGCTTTAAATAGTAACAGTTCTTGACCCCAGTAAGCTACAAACGTAAATTAGGTATTATTGGAATCTGAAGTTGTTGTTTTTAAGTTATATATATATCATGATTTTACCAGTCTGGCCCACTTGGGAATAGATTTTCCTCCATGTGGCCCCTGAGCTAAAATGAGTTTGACACCCCTGGTCTAGAGTTTATAATGCTCAAATATTATAGATGCTTAATTTAATTAATTGTGTACAAGTGATTGGAGCTATTATACAGAACAATGTTTTGTGTCTAATTTTTCACGTTTTGTAGCAAATATAGCCATGTGATAAGCGGGATAAAGTACATCCAGGAAACATTGTTCTGAACCAAAATAGTTTGGTTCATTTAATTAAAGGCAATGCTGACAAATGAAAACAGCTGAATGGAGCATACACTAACCTACATATTACTCAGTCACAAGATGGCGCCAAACTGTCAAAAACAGCGACAGACTGTTAATACACTGTTAAAAATGCTGGGTTCCACACAATCGATTTATGTTGGGACAACATGAAGGAATTAAGTTAGCTTATTAGTTTTTACAAATGTAAGTCGATTGAGCATGAAATAATTAAGTTGTCCCAAAAACTGCAAAAAAATACAAGAATTGTGTTGTTTTTAGCTCGTTTTAAATAAGCAAACACCTTTTTTGTGTATAAATATGGATGTGAACAGCTGTTCATGGATTGTTACTAGCTGAAACATAATCATCCATGCTGTAATTATCCAGTGTGAGGTCCTTATTTGCAACCCAGGCTTGTTCTGAAAACATACCTCTATATACATTTCCTGAGACCACGAAATACATCCCAGAAGCTACGTTTTTTTGCAATTTTTGTTTTCGTGAATCCACCAGAGGCCGATGTGTATGCTTTTTGAGATCTCAAATTTTTCTTGCGAGTGTTCTCGTGTAAATCCACCAGAGGCCACTGTTGACTGACTGTTTAACTGACTGAATGACTGACTGACTGACCGATCAACTCACCCATCCTCCTCCTTCCCTAAACCCAACCAATTTTATTAATTGACCTGACCACCCACTTTGCTAAACCCAACCAACAATTTTCAAAAGCAATCCAGAAAAAGAAAAGCCCTCGTCTTTTTGAACCGTTCTTCACCGAACTCGAACCCCGTCGTTGTGGTCAACTCCTCTCTGCGTCTCAAGTTCGTCAACGTACATGGCGAGCTAACTGGAAAAACTGGTTACAGTGGGAAAGCCGTCCATATAAAGAATAAAGATAAGCTGTCAGCTGGTAAGTGCGAAAAGGAATTGCGTCATATCGCCCCGTAGCGTTCACTTTAAAAATGAAATGCAGCCATGTTGAAGTTCTGCCTACATAATTTGCGGTCTCCAGAGACGTATATATGGCTATGTTTTCAGAATGAGCCTATGTTGCTTATTTGTCTTTACCTTATTTAAATCCAGTTGCTGACATATTTTTTAGCTGACATAATATTCATATATGACCATATATCAGATTTAAGTATGGCAGTCATAAGTCACTGACGGGACTGATATGTGTGTGTGAGGATGATGAGTGGAGAAATGACAGTGCTTGTGCTGAGTGAAGGTCTGATGTCCAGACACCACCATTTTGTGTTATATAGAGCTCATCTGGGCCGGCCGGTGTTTTGGGTCAGGCGTTTAAGTACAGTGCTGTGCGAGAGAGAGAGAGAGAGAGAGAGAGAGAGAGGGAGCCGCTACCTACATAAGTGCAGCTATTTTCTACACAGCTGAAAAGTGGTGGAAAAATTTCGAAAGTGGTCATTACCTTTGAGGACTGGGTCTCCAAAAAAAAAAAAAAAAAAAAAAAAAGCTTGATCAATCCAAAAGGAAAAGGCTGTCAGAGAGGACAGGAAACCAAAAGGAAAATGAGCTGACATATGAACCTATCAGCTTTTTTAAATCGACTGAAACACTCAGACTGCAGGTTGTACAGATGATGGCCAAACGGACGACCCTTTCAGCCGTGGCAAGAGAACGATAGTCATTCCCTATCTGTTTTCTAGAATATCGCATCTTTACAATGTCTTTAAAGTCCATGTGAGTTGGAAGTTGCTGAGATTTCTGTATGTTGATGTACTTCCAGCTGAAATGGAATATTGAGTAGGGGGCGGGGCTTTCTTTTTGTCCATCATTCCCTCATAGCAGACTAACGGTAAGAGGGGCGTGGGTAAGAATATTGTGACTTTGATTGAAGATTACCAAACATTTTTATTGCATTAGCTTGCACACTTATGAAAAAAACAAAACAAATATAGTTAATTTTGATTCCACACAGACTTTAAAGTAGGCATAAAAAATCTAAACAAATTTTGTTAGCTCACATGGCTAGTGTTGTGGTGAACAATTCATCTGTGCATGTCATTAAGAAAATAAATAGTTTGGTCTTGTAATCTAAAATAGAAATCTGAAAATGCATCTCCTGTTTGTTTTCAGGTAAATTCTCAGATTAGGTCTGTCTGAGGCATTGGGCATGGCTAACATACTTAGCCACGCCCCTCCAACTGTCAGTTTTCACAACGAACAGAAATGGTGAGGAGGGAGAGTCTGTTAGGTTGTAATAACTCTCCCAAAACCTTTTTCCAGATCTTTTTGAATGAAATGCCTACTTAACTACGTACATCCAATCAGCTCGCAGTAGAAAAAAAACCCAAAAACAAACCACGCCCACTGTTTTTTTATTTAATAATCCGTTTCTCTAGGAACTGCGTCACAATACAAAAAATGGTCGCAGTTTCCGGTTCATGCTGACTTTAACAGATGCGAGTCCCCCAAAAAGTCTGCTCATCGTGAAAGACTTCCCGAGTCTGACGAGGACAAGATAATGTAGAGAATCTCAATGAGCTATCAGTTTGCAGCTGGAATTGATCACCAAGTCAGATCTGAACTGGGTATCAATCTGTATCTCGACATACTGTGCAGTGTCTTAACATTCAAGAGAATTTGGACTGATATCCCACTTTGCAGTGACCAAACCTCCAATCAGCAGAAAGAGTCAAAAGACCAGACTAACCTTTGCTGAAGAGCATGTTGTGTGATTATAATACTAAAGAAGGGGTCTCACAGATTGTTATATATCTTGAATATATAGAATATACAGTTAAAGTCAAAACTATTAGCCCTCCTGATTTATTAGCTCCCCTCTATATTTTTTCCCCAATTTCTGTTGGAAAGAACACATTTGTAAACATAATAATTTTAATAACTAATTTCTAATGATTTCTTTTATTTTTGCCATGATGACAGTATAATATTTAACTAGATATTTTTCAAGATACTGGGATTCAGATTAAAGTGCAATGTAAAGCCTTATTTACGCTAATTAAGCAAGTTAGGGCAATTAGGCAAGTCATTGCCAAGTCAAACAGTGGTTTGTTCTGTAGCCAATTGAAAAAAATAAATATTGCTTAAGTGGGCCAATAATATTGACCTTAAAATGGTTTAAAAAAAATATAAACTGCTTTTATTCTAGCCGAAATAAAACAAATAAGACTTTCTCCAGAAGAAAAAATATTCTAAGAGATACTGTGACAAATTCCTTGCTCTGTTAAACATCATTTGTGAAATATTTGAAAAAGAAAAAAAAATCAAAGGAGGGATGATAATTTTGACTTCTACTGTATATTGAAACAGCCTCAAAGAAGCTCATGACAGTTGGGTTGATAAAGCAACCTAAATGTGAACCAGATTTCTGTATATTTATTCCGATGACATCATTTGTTGTGTTCCCTGTGGTTTTCTCTTTGCCCACCAGCTTTAAGGACCCTAGAGAGAGAGAAAGTGACCGCAGCAGGAGAGCCGGCACATAAAAAGACGGTTTCTCTGTCCTTCACTAGTGTTTTGTTGCACCTCAGGGGGAAACACAGTGTGTAACAAGTCACAGGCTCTGAAACGACACACACTGACTTGCTTCTGATGCCAGAACTAATCCGTTAACACCTAAACGTCCCATAACGGATCAAACATGGGTTTATCTGCTGTGGTGTGTCAATGACATGAAAGAGCAGCGCTGTGTTTGTGATTGTCAATGTGATGATGGCTAAACACTCAGAGACAGATTTACTAACAGCATGCACCTATGCAGACCCTCTTTTGCCTAATGTCAGGATTTGCTAATGACACAAAATGAAACATTTATTGATTTATTCATTTTCTTTTCGGCTTAGAACCCCTTAATTAATCTGGGGTCACCACAGCGGAATGAACCGCTAACTTATCCAGCATATGTTTTACGCAGCGGATGCCCTTCCAGCTGCAACCCATCACTGGGAAACATCCATACACACCCATTCACACACATACAATACAGACAATTTAGCTTACCCAATTCACCTATAGAGCATGTCTTTGGACTTGTGGGGGAAACCGGAGCACCCGGAGGAAACCCACGCAAACACTGTGATTGACTAAGGTTTGCTATACTTATTTTACTGGTATTTGCACAATTTTTTAATGACCAAAAAACATGTCTTAACCCATTGTGGGGCTGTGCTGTGAGTAGATTACAAACACTTTATCATAATTTGTGCATGTTTGTTGGCTAACAAATAATCCCAAAGACTTTCATTTAACCATGCTACTCACAGTATGATAAACATGTTAGAAACATACTAGCAACCATGTTAAATATTAACTATTGTATAAACATTTTAAGGTGTGTTAGAAACACACTAACTGATCTTAACAAAATGTTGATTCAAGCTAGAAACCTTAAGCAATGGATGCTAATCACATTAACCATACTAAAGACATACTATTCATGTTATAATCATGCTAGCAACATACTCAGGTGATGTTAGAATAGTTAACCATACTAAAAACATGCTATCATTGTGAACTTATGCTAACAAAGTGTCAATTCATGTTAACAATGTGTTATGAAACACATGCTAACAGTAGTCTCGTTAGAAACACAAGCATTTTTGCTAGTACCGATTTAAGTTAACAAAATGTTAATTCATGCTAATAATATGCTTATTAGGATAGATACATGCTAATTCATGTTATAATCATGCTATCAACATACTCAGTAGATGTTAGAATTGTTAACCATACTAAAAGCATGCTATTGACGTTAATTTATGCTAACAAAGTATCAATTCATGTTAACAATGTGTTAAGCATATGAAACACATGCTAATAACATGTAGTCTTGTAACACAAATTGGTACTAGGAAAAATGCTGATTTAAGTTAACAAAATGTTAATTCATGCTAATATTATGCTTACTACCCTGCTGAAAATACCAGCAAGACCAGCATATGTTGTGTTTTGGTGCTGGTATGCTGGTGACCAGCATGGGATGCTGGTGCTGGGATGCTGGTGTTATGCTGGTGCTATACTGGTGGCAAGCATACCAGCACCAGCATCCAATGCTGGTCACCAGCATAACACCAGCGTTCCATGCTGGTCACCAGCATACCAGCACCAAAACACAACATTCAGTTCAGTTCAGTTCAGTTCAGTTCAGTGTGGTTTAAGTTTCACTGCTGAAAGTTCAAACATTAAAGAGAAAATCCACCGAAGCGCAGCTCCACAAGTCTCGATCCGATCAAGCCAGTGGCAACAGCGGCGAGGAAAAAAACCTAGAGAGAAACCAGGCTCTGTTGGGCACGATCATTATTCTTCTGGCCAAACTTCCTGTGTGGAGCTGCAATCTAGGTGCCGGAGGCTGGAGAAGCTGGACGTCCATCGTGGAGAAGCTGCAGGTGTGGGTAGGGCACCGGTGGGAGGTCAGGCTGGCCCATAGGATCAATGCGACCATGTAAAAAACCATATAAAAAAACATGTAACCATGTAAAAAAAATTAAAAATAGGCTAAATAAAACCTTCAAACTTTTAAGCTTTTCAAACGTTGTTGAAAATTAAATTGGAACATTTTTATGAGTTCCCAAACCACATTTTGCCCATATTTATAATGTGATTTTAACATATTATTACACATATGTGAGCCTCATGCAGAGTTGTCTCTAAAGGGGATTCCAAGCCCACATCAAAGTTCGCTTTCAAACTCTACATTATTTAGTTTGACCTGCAACTTTATCATATCTCCTTACTCCTTGTGTTTTTTTTCAACATTATATTTTCATTTGCTGCTTTGATTAATAATGCATGTCGCATAGCATGTGTTCTTCCTTGTGTAAACAGTTTTTTGACTGTATACGTTATATATATATATTGCACATTTACTGCTCAAAGCATGTATGTACATTGTATATATGTTCAATCGATGGTGATTCATCAACCCATAATGAAGACTCTAGAGAACTGCATGCCTGGCCTACCAAACTGACAGCCAGTGACCAGTGAATAGACTTAAATGTGAAAATACAGTCGTAAAATATGAAATAACCGCCTCTTAAGTCCTTGAGTATAATGGAAGGATGGATATAATTGCGTGCCTATGTGTGCGTGTGTGTTTTAGAGAATGGATGAGTGTGTGTGTGGCGTTTTCCGTGCTTCCAGGCATTTCACAGTGTAAGAGAGGCATTTTATTGGCAATCACACAAATCTGCCACTTGCTCAATATTTAATGAGCTGAACAAATGAAGCACAGAGCGGGATCTATGGAGTCTCTGTATCAGCAGTGCCGCCCGAGAGGCTCGACTTCACACCCGACACTCGCATTACTGCCAGACAGCTTCTTCTCCTGCCATTTTTCTTCCTTTTTTTGTTTGTTTTTGTTTTACTGTTTTGTTTTTTGTTTAAAACAGCATTTCTAAAGCATCATTATAAGATTTGTTTCACAAGCCGACATATAATAGCACTATTACGGAAAGTATCAAATGTGATTTTTGTAAACAAATAAGTAAATAATTAATTACATTTAATAAATCGTATTTATGGGGCAACACGGTGATGCAGTGGGTAGCACAATCGCCTCACAGCAAGAAGGTCGCTAGTTCGAGCCTCGGCTGGGTCAGTTGGCATTTCTGTGTGGACTTTGCATGTTCTCCCCGTGTTCGTGTGGGTTTCCCTCCGGGTGCTCCGGTTTCCCCCACAAGTCCAAAGACATCGTATAGGTGAATTGGGTAAGCTAAATTGTGAATTGGGTAAGCTAAACAGTGTATGTGTGTGAATGAGTGTGTATGGGTGTTTCCCAGTGATGGGTTGCAGCTGGAAGGGCATCCGCTGTGTAAAAACATATGCTGAATAAGTTGGCGGTTCATTCCGCTGTGGGGAGCCCAGATTAATAAAGGGACTAAGCCGAAAAGAAAATGAATGAATGAATGAAGTCGTGTTTGTTTTATTTCATTTATTCACTTTACTTTATATTCATTTATTTGTTTGTTTGTTTGTTTGTTTGTTTAACTGTTTTGTTTTTTGTTTATAATAGCATTTCTAAAACATCTCATTCATTCATTTTCCTTCAGCTTAGTCCCTTTATTCATCAGGGATCGCTACAGCGGAATGAACCGCCAACTTATTCACCATATGTTTTACACAGCGGATGCCCTTCCAGCTGCAACCCAGTACTGGGAAATATCCATACACACTCATTCACACACATACACTACGGCCAATTTAGTTTATTTAATTCACCTATAGCGCATGTCTTTGGACTGTGGGGGAAACCGGAGCACCCGGAGGAAACACAGACCAACATTGGGAGAACATGCAAACTCACAGAAATGCCAACTGACCCAGCCGGGACTTGATCCAGCAACCATTATACTATTGATATTTTAAATAGTAGTAACCCAATCTTGTATGTCAGGAAGAATAAAATATAAAGATAATTGTTTTCATTATGGTTTATTTTAATAGGTCAAGAATAGATCAAGATGGCATTTTGAACAATATCCATATGCTGTAAAACACACACACACACACACACACACACACACACACACA
>CAIGQW010003411.1:2454889-2465935 GCA_903798125.1 Danio choprae | reverse complement strand
TGCACTCTGTATTCCAGACCATCCAAAGCAAATTCAATCATTTCTGCTGGTCTCTGCTTTGTTAGCTTGAGTCTGTTCTCTGTATTTGCAGTGAGTGTGAGTGACACAGACACTGCGCTGGACAAACAGCCTCTGTGGTGAGACGATGTCCCTCTGACCGTATCTCACACTGTGACTGTGTCCAGGGCAGACCAGAGTAAACAGCACACAGATGAACTGAGTGCTGCAACACAAATAAACCTGACCTTTGACCTCAGTAGAACTCGCTCGCTCTGACTGGAATTGTAAACCGATCTTTTAAGTATAGATAGATGGATGGATGGATGTGAATGAATTAGAAGGATGGATGGAAATATATTATGGATGGATGGATTGATGGTTGATATTGAAAATATAAAAGTAGATAGATGGACGGACGGATGGATGGTTGATGGATGGATGGATGGATGGATGGATGGATGGATGGATGGATGTGAATGAATAGGAAGGATGAATATTATGGATGGATGTATGGATGAATTGATGGTTGATATTGAAAATATAAAAGTAGAAATACTGGACGGACCGATGAATGGATGGTTGATAGACAGTCTGGATGGATGGATGGATGGATGGAAAGGTATGATGGATGGATGGAAAAATATTACAGATGGATGGATGAATTGATGGTTGATAGTGAAAATATAAAAATGGATGGATGGATGGACGGACAGACAGACGGATGGTTGGATGATAGACAGATAGACAGACTGGATGGATGAATGTATAGATGGATGGAAAGGTATTATGGATGGATGGATGAAAAGATATGATGGATGGATAGATGGATGAACAGATGGTTGACAGACAGAAAGACAGACAGACATACAAACCTGACCTTTGACCTCTGCAGATGAATAAGACACACTTTTTAGCATCCCCGCGTCACTCGCTGCTCTGACTGGAGTTGTAAACGGATCTTCTAAGTTTAGAACTCATCTCTGGATGGATCTCTCTCTCTCTCAGTGAGTGGATGCTTCCAATCCCATAAGGAGTACCAACCTACTTCTGTTATATAGGAGTATTTCTTGAGAGGAGACTAGAACAATAGTGTCCAGACCTGATTTGCAGGTAGAATTTGTCAATGTCAAAAGAACTGAAGAGGAGAGCATCAGTTCTGCGAGAAAGGCCCATCTGCCTTCTACACTCATGTTGAAAAGGAAGGACTTCATAATGATGTGGATGAATATCTAATACATGCACTCCTGGCAGACAGTGTCGTATCGGCTAACTATAACTAGAGGCAGTTCTCAACAGACTCTGCTGTACGTGATTTCAGGTATCTTGAGATTTTGCTGCATTAAACTCTACCTTTCTCCTAAGCTAAGACATGCTAGCAAACATGAATGCACAAAATGATGGCAGATGTCCGAAAGCTTTGTTTTTTTCCTGTTTACACTCTGTAAAAACAATATATGACAACATATGTTACTATGACTTATTTTAATATGTTAACAATGTTTCATTCATTCATTTTCCTTCGGCTTAGTCCCTTTATTCATCAGGGGTCGCCACAGCGGAATAAACCGCCAACTTATCCAGCACATGTTTTATACAGCGGATGCCCTTCCAGCCGCAATCCAGTACTGGGAAACACCCATACACTAATTTACACACACACACTACGGCCAATTTAGTTTATTCAATTCACCTATAGCACGTGTCCTGTACCCGGAGGAACATATGCTCCCCATGTTGGCGTGGGTTTCCTCCGGGTGCTCCGGTTTCCCCCACAGTCCAAACCCGCAAGTGAATTGAATAAATTAAATTGACCGTAGTGTATGTGTGTGAATGACTATGTATGGATGTTTCCCAGTACTGGGTTGCAGCTGGAAGGGCATCTGCTGTGTAAAACATATGCTGGAATAGTTGGCAGTTCAATTCGCTTTGGCGAACCCTGGTGAATAAAAAGACTAAGCCGAAGAGAAATGAAATGATCATCATTGACCGATAGCAATCTATGGTGCCTTCACTGTCAGTGCGTTTGTATGCTTTTCTACAGTTTCTATTCTAGTTTTCATGTTAAGAGCAATTAAAGTATAAGTTGAGATGCAAAATCTAATTATAAATACCAGAAGTAAACGAATAGATTTTAATAGAGCAAAAATTTATCTAAGCAAAAAAAAAAAAAGAAAAAAGACGATAAATATAAAAGCAGACACTTGCGAGCTATAACACCATCAATAATGACTAAATCGATGAGGAGTATCAAAACGATAGTTTTAAAAACTGCTGAATTGGAGCTCTGACAGGGACATTATATGGATAATGTTTTAGATATGGATGCAGTATATGGATGGCAAGTGCCCACAATTTACAGTTTGTGATCATATCTCGGTTTTGTTTTGTTGATATGTTATCCAATTATTCGTAGCTTGAAACAGATGGAAATATGACTGGTTTGTGATATGTTTCTATGGAGATCCCAGTGTAGATGCCATTACAGCCCATTGTTTGTTTGCCCGCCAGCCTCCGCACAGGTCACAGTGTGGAAAACTATCAATTGTTGTCTTTATTGCAGAACATTGCAGGATGTGGAGGAGAGATACATTTACTATCGCTACATAAAAACTGATTAACATACACAATAATCTTGCTATTTATGACTGGCACTTAACTTCCTCAGATTCAGTTACATACATGAATGGAGGGGTGTGGCTAAGTATATTTCCCTAAGCCATCAAACTGATGTCATCACATTTTTTTCAGTCAATTAACTTGCAGGGATTAATTGTTGGATTGAAGACTGACAATGGGTGCTTGCAAAATAAACATTGTATATTATGATTTCACGTAGACTTTAAAGGCACAGTACATATATTTTTTGCCTCTAGATGGCGTGTATTCCCAACAAACAAAGGTGTTTTTGATGAGTTTGTGACTGAATGTGGAATTATGGGAGTTGTGGTCTTCATCACATCCTGGATGGATGGATGGATGGATGGATGGATGGATGGATGGATGGATGGATAAATGGATGGATGGATAGATGGATGGATGGATGGATGGATGGATGGATGGATGGATGGATGGATGGATGGATGGATGGAAAAGTATAATGGATGGATGTATGGATGGCTAGATGGAAAGGTATTATGGATGGATGGATGGATGAATGATAGATGGATGATAGATTGGAAGTTATGATGGATGGATGGATGGATGGATGGATGGAGAGGTATTTTGAATGGATGAATAATAGATGGATGGAAAGGTATTATGAATGAATGAATGGACAGATGGATGGATGGAAAGGTATTATGGATGGATGAATGGAAAGGTATTATGGATGGATGAATGGACAGATTGATGTATGTATGGATGGAAAGGTATTATGGATGGATGAATGGATGGATGGTTTGAAAGATATTATGGATGGATGAATGGATGGATGGATAGAAAGGTATTATGAATGGATGGATGTATGGAAAGGTGTTATGGATGGATGAATGAATAGATGGATAGAAATGTATTATGGATGGATGAATAGATGGATGGAAAGGTATAAATGGATGGATGGATGGAAAGGTATCATGGATGGATGGATGGATGAAATATTATTATGGATGGATGAATGAAAAGTATTATGGGTAAGTGTGGAATTATGGGAGTTGTGGTCTTCATCGCATCCTACGGGACTCCTGCAGAAATCATATTCATGAATGAGATGAAGTATTAAACACTTATTATCATAGTAGCATTAAAACATCTTTGGTGTTTTCCTGGTTTCTTTAAAACCAAACCAGAAATAGAGGGTGTCTGACATCATTGGCATAAACACATAGGACACTACCCGTCTTACTATCTAAAATAGCTTTAAGAGTTCACTCTTAGATATTGCTTGATAATAATAGCAGGTTTGGCATGCTGTCCTGGGAGAGAACCCTGAGCTCGGAGATAAGTGAGGCCAGGGCTCCCGCCTGGTCAATGTGCATGTAAGGGGGTATGAGATCAGGTAGTTCTCGAGAGCTCCCCTGGTAAAGGAGGAAAAGGGGGAAATGGGGTGGATGGGGGGATTCTTCAAAAAACCAAGATGAGGGAGAAATGCTAGTCGTGCTATTTATAGTGAGTTTGGAATGATCCATTTGGCTTACTAATGATTACAGATGAGAGACCAGCCATGATTAATCCTATCACGTGCTCCTCTCGAAATTAGTTTGTGAAACTTCACTTATTTCTCTGGATTTGAACATTCTTATAAACATCTGGGATACTGTTCTAGTGGGATTTGAATATATTTAATGATAACATTGTTCATATCGGGCCTTTGAACACACATGGGTGAAAATAAATTATCCGAGGGGAAACTTGGTGGGTTGGTTGGATAAAAAATAATGCTAAAAGCAAATTGTTATTGCTCCAAATACAAAATAACAGTTTAGCTTGTTCAGATTTTACGCTGTGTTTATGAGGAAAAGTGATGCATTTAGCTGGTGTATAAGGAGACAGGCATTTCCAGACATTTTCTGTGGCAGCAAATGCATGAATGAACCGATAAAACACCTCATTTGCATCAGCTTTCTTGCCATGAAAATAACTCCAGTGCACAACATGATGTTGTCCTTTTCATTCTATAAGCAGGAATATGTCCAGCAGCACGTTTCTAGGTGTAGTGTTCAAAAAGATCTGTGAAAAAGTGCAGAAAAAAAAAATCTTAAATGCTTTAGTGTCTATAATGTGCTTTAGTAAAGCAGCCTGGCGTGTTGCTGTTTAAACACTTCCTCTTTCAGAGATTTCTCCTTATGTTTCAAAATATGTCCTACACATTACATCACCCCAGAAAACACCCACAGGCTGAGTTCGGGCCTGCCATTAAAACAGTTATTGCAGCTTATTATGATTTACTTTAAAGAGATATCTCAGTGTGTCCATCTCTCAGCTGACATTGAGCTGTGTTCATTTGCAAATCTCTCTCCGGGCATTCATTTACATTGGACAGAAAACTGGTTATATTGTGCTGTTGCATGGTGGGGGAGAACTACCAGGACCAGAGATTAGTTGCAGTGCATCTGTGTAGGATAGTAATGTTTAATGAAGTGTTTTATTATGTACATAAGGCTGCTGTGTGCTTTATAAGACAAATATAAGTGAGTTAACAATGTCACAGGGAAATTCAGGACAGTTTTAAAATAAGAAACTAAGAAAATTAAATTAAATTAAATTAAATAGTGTTTAGTGGTAGTAGTAATAATAAAATGTACTATTAAAAATGTGAATTATGCATTGTAAAAAAATTCCTGCTGCCTATTTTTTTCTTAGTTTAGTAGAAATGCATTATTAGAACTTTTATAGTCGTCTCAACTTACATCAGTCAAACTGACCAGATATTTCATTCAACTTTGTACAACTAAAACTGATCAATAACATTTAAAGTAACACAAAAACATGTATTTTCATGTCTTTTTGTCATATAATTTTTTTACAAGTTCAATTAGAAAAAAAATTGCTTTAACAAAAAATAAATAATGATAACAAAAATGTATAAATAATATGATGCATCCAGTTGAAGTCAAAATGATTAGCGCTGATGAAATAATTTTTCGTTTTCAAATATTTCCAAAATGATGTTTAACAGAGCAAGGGATTTTTCCATATTCATTCATTAATTTTCTTTTCGGCTTAGTCCCTTTATTAATCTGGGGTCGCCACAGCGGAATGAACCGCCAACTTATCCAGCATATGTTTTACAAAGCGGATGCTCTTCCAGCTGAAACCCATTACTGGGAAACATCCATACACACTCATTCACACACATACACTACGGCCAATTTAGCTTACCCAATTCACCTATAGTGCATGTCTTTGGACTTGTGGGGGAAACCGGAGCACCCGGAGGAAACCCATGCCAACACGGGGAGAACATGCAAACTCCACACAGAAGTGCCAACTGACCCAGCCGAGGCTCGAACCAGCGACCTTCTTGCTGTGAGGCAATCGTGCTACCCACTGCACCACCATGAGGCCCTTGGATTTTTCACTATTTCCTATAATAATTTCAGCTAGAATAAAAGCAGTTATTAATCTTCATTAAAACATTTCAAGGTCAATATTATTAACCCCCTTAAGCAATTATTATTATTATTATTGTTATTTTTTTGATTGGCCAAACCACTGTTATGCAATGACTTGCCTAATTACCCTAATTAACCTAGTTAAGCCTTTACATTTATTTTAAGTTGAATACTAGCATCTCTAGTAAAACATTATGTACTGTCATCATGGCAAAGATAAATGAAATCAGTTATTAGACATAGTTATTAAAACTATTATGATTATAAATGTGCTGAAAATGTCTCCTCTTCATAAAACAGAAATGAGGGGAAAAATATAAAAGGATTAAAATGGAAAAAAAGGGTTAATAATTCTGACTTCAACTATATATTGCTCATCATTGACTAATGGAACCTCTGTAAAAAATACTGTTAATATAACCCTGTTGCGGGTAAGAAATGTATTTTTTGCAATGTATTGCTTTAATGCACCATCCAATGTTCTAGTGTTGCGTGAATATTAAATAGCATGTTACATCATGTTCATGTCTGCGAGACTGTAGAGAAACTGAGGAGAAATAAAAGGCAGAAAATTAAGGAGAGCGGGCTGGAGTGACGACACTCTTGGCTTACTTTCAAATATTTTATTTTCAACATTTCTGCTACAACAACAACTTTCTGCTGTATTTTGGGCCTAATTAGTACATTTTCTTAAGGATAAGAGGATATTTTGGTATGTACAAAGTGCATAATTAATATACCCAGAAAGTTAAATGTCCTGTGGGTGTTAAGTGTTAATTGCCTTGGCAAATTAACATACCCGCCCGAGCACCTCACTTCCTGAAAATTGCTGAAATGCACACCGTGTCTATTGAGAGAGAGAGAGAGAGAGAGAGAGAGAGAGAGAGAGAGAGAGAGAGTTAAAGCCTCAGTGTCCAGGCAGACAATCAGTGCGTGTCAGAAAAACATTGCTCTATGTAGTAGGGGTGTGAACCTATGGGTAACCTATCATCGATTAGTTTCAATTCGATATTTCGGTGCATCACAGTGTATTGATGATGCTTTCATACACAATTTTATATTTGACTTCACAACACAAGAATACAATTTTGTCTTTTTGTCTACTTAACTGCTTGTGACTTGTTTAGACATTACTAAGAAAATACATACCGACAATCTAGAAGACTTGCTTTTGACAAGTTTTAGATATTTTTAGTTTGAAAAGGTGATTTGAAGTGTTTGTATTATGATTACAGTAAAAACTGTACATATTTTCTATAAGGAGACTACACAAAAACCGTAACATTTTGTATGATTCACATTTTAATTTAGTAATTTATTTGATAATTTAAGCAAGCAATAAACAGTAACATACTTTGGACAAAAATAATGAATCAATAATATTGAACAACACAGACATCAGTTATGATGAACAAAGAAGCTTTTAGTGTTATGTTGTTCAACAATTACAATACAACTCTATGTATTTGGGCATGTAGACATGGTCAAGACGATCTGCTGCAGTTCAAATCGAGCATCAGAATGGGGAAGAAAACAAAATTGGACAATAGAAGATTGAAAGAACGTGACGAGTCTCTATTTCTGCTGCGACATTTGTATGGTAGGGTCAGAATTTGGAGTCAACAACATGAAAGCATGGATCCATCCTGCCTTGTATCAACGGTTCAGGCTGCTGGTGGTGGTGTAATGGTGTGGGGGATATTTTCTTGGAACACTTTGGGCCCATTAGTACCAATTGAGCATCTTCTCAACGCCACAGCCACAGTTTACCCATCTTCTGATGACTACTTCCACCAGGATAACGCGCCATGTCATAAAGCGTGAATCATCTCAAACTGGATTCTTGAACATGGCAATGAGTTCACTGTACTCAAATGGCCTCCACAGTCACCAGATCTCAATAGAGAGCACCTTTGGGATGTGGTGGAACGGGAGATTCTCATCATGGATGTGCAGCCGATCTGCAGCAACTGCGTTATGCTATCATGTCAATATGGACCAAAATCTCTGAGGAATATTTTCAGTACCTTGTTGAATCTATGCCACAAAGGATTAGGGCAGTTCTGAAGGCAAAAGGTCCAACCCGGTACTAGTAAGGTGTACCTAATAAAGTGGCCGGTAAGTGTAGATTACACATTATTGCATGTGTCACCCCTTCACTGCTGTGCACTTTTTTTGCGTCATGGTGGATTTGTATTTTTGCAAACAAATTTTTTCTGAATCTTCTTTTTTTTTTTTGAATCTTCATATTTCTCAATTTTTCCTCACCCGGAGGAAACCCACACGAACACGGGGAGAACATGCCAACTCCACACAGAAACGCCAACTGACCCAGCCGAGGCTCGAACCAGCGACCTTCTTGCTGTGAGGCGATTGTGCTACCCACTCCGCCACCGTGCTGCCCATATTGTAATCAATTTTACTTTAATAAAATAAAAGGAAAGTTTAAGACAGGCAGCATGTCACAAAATGCTACAGTGCTCAATGTTTGATATCACAAATCGTTTAAGCCATTGGTAAAGAAAAGATTGAAACTGACCTCTAATCTTTGTAAATTACCGCAGACGACTCCTGTTAAAGCTGCAGAACTCCATTTAAAATGTTGGTGCCATAAACAAAGACAGCATTAAAACTGTCACCTAATTTTAAAACCAGAAACTATTTAAATGTCACAAAAAAAACAAGAACAAAACATCTTCATCTTCAATTTTTGAATGAATTATTATTGATTCAACCAACAAGTTTGTTCTTAAGCATTTTATGTGACTGTTTTTGTGTGTCAAGTCCCAGCAAAACTTTCTGGAAAAACACAAAAGTGTAATCCAGGTCGGAAGTATAACTGAGATTTAAGCTGTATATGACTCCCAAAAGAAGAGTACAAGCCTTGGTGACATCGCTAAGGTTCTGAGGCACTTTCACTCCCTCAGCAATCAGTTCAACAGGCTTCTGCATCTTCAGGTCTGATGATGTAGATTTCTATTACAGTATTTGGCCATGTCTCGCTCTGAATTTTCAAAGTCTCTGTCCTAACAAACACAAAAACAGTAACATTGTTCAGTTAGTTTAATTCCATACAAAATACAGGTTGTAAATTTAGAGTATTTTGTATCCATTCCTTAATGTTTGCAGATAACCCAGTGTTCTCCTTTGCATGGCTACGATTAAGATGGCTGTCTAGCGCATTCCATGTTTTAAATCTACAAGGACACTTGGAATAAGTGCACAGAAAACGAATACTGCGACCATAATGTCCATGCACTAATCTATAGAGTGTCTAGTCGTGACTTATTTTTCAGCCCTTGCACGGCCACAGGCTTGCCTTAAGAACACGAATCAGTATAACTGGCTAAAAGCGCTAAAACTCAAGACTCAGAAATACTCGATAACCCAAATTAACATAACTATGTAAACACTCACATGACCTTTTCCTGGCATTATTTAACAGGATAGTAAAGAATGATGAAATATTCATACCTGGCGAAGTCACCATCTTCTCCTCCTCAATGTGCTTCGCCCGTTCGTCTGTCTTCCGTTCTGTCCTGTTGCTTCACCTCCAGGTGAGCAGCTACGGTATCCGCAAAGATCCAAACTTAAATGTTAAGTTGGCCTTTCAAACCCTTATTAAGGAAAGCTTACAGTACTAATTTTCTGTAGAAATAACATAGTTAACTTGTGTTAATTGAGCTACTTTTATGTTTTATGTAATGTGAACAAGGGTGGGGGTGTACTGTAGTAAAACTAACAATAGCGAAAATTCCTTTTTGTGAGTGTAAGTGGAAAAACTGAACGCTTCACTAGCGAGAAAACAGTTAAACAGAGCATCTACAGTGTGAGGATAAAGAATGAGCCTCCTCCATTCGGCCTCTTTACTTTCTCTTTACTTTACTCCTTTACTTTCGTGGAGTAAGGATAAGGTAGAAACTCACTCCACTGAAGACATCCATTAGTCTACATATTTAATTTTGTTTGTTAAGTGTAAAGATTTGTTATAAAACTATTTCTAAATTCAGTTCTAATTTCCAGCAAACTAATAAATAAACAATAATAATGAAGTGTGGTCAAAAAGCTGAGTTATATCCAAACACACATCCTATTCTTATGCCCCAAATGGTGATGCAGACGTCTCCAAAACCCGACAGATGGACAAATCTAAACTGGTTTTTATTAAAACAAATATAAATATGCATATAATAAATAATACTGCTATTAATAATAACATTATACAAATGCAAATTGTCATGAATAGACTGAAAAAAGCCCCCTGAGATGAAGAAGGCAAGGAGGCAGTGGTTATTATATTTTTGTGGAAGATAATATTTTTTGTAACATTTTAATTCTTTAATTTTTTCATTTGTAAAGATACTTGTGTATTGCTGTACATCCTGTGTGTATTAAGCAATGTGTAAGTTTGGACCTTCAGAGGTGCATAACTAATGCGCTCTGCTCTGGACTTTAGACCAGGTTTTAGTTGGTCTATTGCACAGTCTATTTCAGTTCCTCAAAATAGCAGCGCACCAACAATGCACCTTAACACACCTCCTTTATAGACCAGCACACCCATGAGTCCACAAAGTGGTGCAAATGGATTTGCTATTTAAACAACGTGGCACAAAACGTGAAAATTACAGTTGCACTGGTCTGAAAATAGCAACAAATCACGGCATGCACGTCTTGCGCCTTATTACGCCGGGTGTATGATAGGGCCCAATATGTAATAACCAGTTATGACCTATTACTGAACTGATACCAAATCATCTGCATCTGCATCGCAGTGCATCGAAAAAATACTACTATTTAGATTATATTGTCTGTTAAGCCATATTCATCCGGAGAAATCTTGAACTATGACTCATTTCAGAACTTCAGGTACATTTAAAACATTTGCTGTTAATTTCCTTTAAGCTGGACTGACAAAACAAATGAATAATTTTGTGTGTGTGTGTGTGTGTGTGTGTGTGTGTGTGTGTGTGTGTGTGTGTGTGTTTGTCTGTATGTC
>CAIGQW010003411.1:2438495-2449569 GCA_903798125.1 Danio choprae | reverse complement strand
ATTATTATTATTATTATTATTATTATTATTATTATTATTATTATTATTATTATTATTACTATTACTATTATTATTAATTATTATCATTTGTATATTTTATTTATTCTTTATTATTCTATATATAATTTTTTGAGACGCTAAAGACTGGAGTAATGATGGCTAAAAATGCAGCTTAGTATTCTACTCTCTGAGAGCGTTTTTCTGACTCCTCTTTGATGATCAGTAGAAGTTGTGGCCCGACTGTGAAACTTTGCCACTTAAAGTTTGTGACCCATTGATAACTAATTAATTCCTCAGCCCGATTAGAATAAGTGTCATTGATGAGGCAGCTGTCAGTGAAAAAAAATCCTATTCATGACACACAGAAGAAGAAAAGACAGAGAAAATGAGATGGATGTGTATGTGGCTCCTCGTTAGAGACAGAAACACAAGGGGCCACTCCTCTCTCTGTGTCTCTGTCTGTCTGTTTCTCTCTATCGACAGTCGTCTGATTGTCAGGCAGTGCAGAGGGTGACTCTCAGCTCTCGACTGCATATAAAAACAGACTCGCTGAGAGCTTTGGGGAAATGGGCTGCACACTCTTGAGAAAAGTAATGTTTTTCTCCTCTAACATGAGTTGTGCTGCAGCTCGGAGTGAAAGGAACTCATCTCCTGATTGTCTGTCTGGTGACGGAGGCTGAAAGGGTGAGAATAGGGGCATGTCGTGGTTTGGGATCTCAGACAGGACCATAACTCAAGACATATTCTAGCATACGCTTTCAGAAATTAACGTAAGTTGTCAAAGGGGTGCATTTGTACTTAAAGGATCCATTAGTACCTCAGAGGTATGCAATAGTACCTAGTACCAGTAGCCTTTAAGTACCAGTAGCCTTTGATCTTGAGAGTCCCTTGCCACAATGATGTAGGCTATAAAACACATAGGATCCCTGTCCTTAAACAACAATGTATAAACAAAATATCTATAAATATAAAACTAATATTTAGATTATTGTAACTAATATTACAAAGTAGGCTCAATGAACAAAACACCACAATAGTTTCGGTTTACTTTGCTAAAAAGCACTTGTTTTATCATCAATAACTTTCTTTGACCCTTGAAAATATCATTCATTCATTCATTTTCACTTCGGCTTAGTCCCTTTATTAATCTGGGGTCGCCACAGCAGAATGAACCGCCAACTTATCCAGCATATGTTTTACGCAGCGAATGCCCTTCCAGCTGCAACCCATCTCTGGGAAACATCCATACACATCCATTCACACTCATACACTACGGACAATTTAGCTTACCCAATTCACCTATACTGCATGTCTTTGGACTTGTGGGGGAAACCGGAGCACCCGGAGGAAACCCACGCCAACACGGGGAGAACATGCAAACTCCACACAGAAACGCCAACTGACCCAGCCGAGGCTCGAACCAGTGACCTTCTTGCTGTGAGGCGAACATGCTATCCACTGCGCCACCGTGAGGCCCCCTTGAAAATATCATTTAAGGGATTTATTTTTACATGCACAAACATCAGCAGCCTAAACAACAGAACACCGTTGTCTAATTTTACCTGCAGTGCTTCTGTGAGAGGAATACATCCACTTATATAAAAGCAACAAACACGAATATGTTTCACGTAACAAAAAAATAAATAACCTCATCATGTAGCTCATCATTTCCTATTCGCTCTATAAGTTCAAGATGATGGCATTAAGGACAGCATATGGTTTTTTTATTTTAAATAGGCCTATAGAAGGTCATGGGATCTCACTTTTCACTCTGGTAAAACATAATCGCGTATTCGAAAATGAAAGAAACACCACTGAAAGGGGCTCCGTTTTGTCATGTTTACCTGCTTTCAGCTTAAGTGTCCAACATGTAAAACAAAACACAACGTCACATCATTTGTTTTGGAAAATGAATAAGCAGTGTCTCAACGTCCATATGAAAGCATCTGGCTGTCAGTCTTTGACATGACTGGACTTTGCTCCTCAGCGCCCCCACACCTTGATGCTCATGACAAGAATAGCATGTGTCGTTATCTTTTTTTTTTAAGTGAGGTGTAAATCGCCGTCATTCATGAATGAATTATATTTTTGCACTTTTACACATAATAATCCATGATTACGTTACACAATACTGAAGCCGCACATCAAAATAACACATTGTTAATATTTTTTGAGACCCCCCCAAAATTTCACAAATCATGTTTTCAGGGGAGCCCATGGCTTATTTAGGGGAGCCGAGCTCCCCCGTAGTTCGCACCCTGAATGCATACCTTTGTGGTACTAATATGGATCCTTCAGGTACAAATTTGTACCTTTTGAAAAGTTACCACCATAATTAAAGCTCTCATTTATTTCTGTCCACACGAACATGGGTATTTTTAAAACTGCAATTCTTTTTCTACGCATTGTTGCTGTTTGTCCACACAAAAATGGAGTATCGGGTGACTGAAATCGAAACTTTCTGAAAACTCCAGCCAGGAGTTTCACACTACAATCGGAGTTTTCAACTCATGACATCAGCGTGCGTGTTTTTTTCTCCTTTCTGATTGGTCAACACGGCTGAGATGTGAATGAGGCTAATTTTGCACGTTCACGGCAAACATATTGCGTATTCTGCATTGTTTGACTGTGGGACGATAATCCACCTCTGTTCTCACATTTGCATTGACTTGTGTGCAATTTACTTGCAAAATATGCTTTATTCCCCTGTTTGGTGTGAACATAAAAGTGTAATTATCGCCCCCAGTTGGTTCGGCATGTGCTTAACATGCATCACATTGCGTTTTCATGTGCATTGGGGGTTTTCTTAAACAAAAAAAGCAGGGAAAACTCAGTTTATAAAAATATCTGTGTGTGTGGAAATGGCCTGAGAGTGTTATTTTCGGAGATTTACATTAATTGGGTGATTGCTTGTGCAGGTAATTGTTGATTACTCAATGACTTGAGTCTGATTTGCCAGCTGTTTCTAATTTGTCAATAGATGATCTAGATCAGGGGGGCTCAAACTCGATCCTAGAGAGCCGGTGTCCTGCAAAGTTTAAGCCGCGGTCACACTGCACTTTTCACCCCATAGACTTCCTTAAGTATCTTATTGTATATGTTAGTTATGCATAGGTTTTTTTTTAAATAGCTCTTATGTCCAGTGCTGTGCTTGTATTGATGATTAATTTATGTAGCACCTTTGCCCTGCGAGACACGACATTTCATTCCTCTGTATGTCCACACATGTAGCGTAATAACAATAAAGCTTGACTTGACTTAAGGACCACCCACAATGCCATATGACTGACAGGTAAAGCAACAGGTAACAGAACAGTGTGCAAGCAAACCATTAGTTCATGAATGTTTCAAAGGTTTACAACAACAAACGCCACATCAATCTCCTAAAGAATCTGAATCAGCAGAAACTTTTTCAGTAATGTGTTCTGGAGCACAACATCTAAATCATCCAAATAGACTAGACTGAATTACTAAGAGGTTGTCGTGAAAGTAAATAAGCAGAAACAGAGAGGGAATGGCTTTCTAAGATTTAGATTGTTAAAGGAATGACTCTTGCCTGCAAGTTTAAAGGCAGTAACCTTATATTAAAGCTGCAGAAAAGGGTCATTCAGCAGTTCGCTGGACAAATCAATTGCTCTGCACAATAGCTGTAGAGTTTTCTAAATAAAGATTCTTGCCTGTTAAAAGGTGAAAGGGTGAAACTTCATGTTCTTCGTCCTTTTCAGAACATGTTAAAAATAATTAGAGGTTACAGTGCATTGTGCTTTAATTTGCCAGCAATTGAAATGCCTGTTGTTAATGTGCCATATTAAGAAGCATGGAGAACATCATATCTAATGTTTGATTATTACGATTCACATGTTGTAGACTTTCCGCTTTTGAATATATTTAATTCTAGCGCTAATTGATCTTATATTAAAATTTACAAATAATGAGGGAAATTAACAACAGCAACAACACCAAAAACAACAATAATAATAATAATAATAATAATAATAATAATAATAATGTTTAATTTTGGGTTAGTTTTCACTTATTTATTAACTGATATACAAATGATTTACATACAAAATATGATAAAATTTAATTACATTTAATAATAAAATGTACTATTTATTTATTTATTTTATTATTTGTTTTATTTTATTTTAATTTATTTTATTTTAATTATTGTTTTATTTATTTATTTATTTTATTTTTATGTATTATTATTTTATTTTAATTTAATTTAATTTAATTATTTAATTAAATTTTATTTTATTACATTTTATTTTATTCCACAATTACACCGAATGGCATATTTTGACTTCAGAAAGACTGTATTATTATTATATGCAAATATACTGCCATCTGTCTATAATAATAGTATTATAGACCTTCTGGTTTGGACCATGCCAAAATTCTTATAAACCTCTCTCAATCTCCTGAAACGAACCTTTAAAATACACAATTTCCCTCTCACCTGAGCAGACTGCTGACGTATATTTATATATCAGGTCAGGATTGTTTGTCATCTGGCTGACTTTCTCCCTATCCATCTTTTGAAATTGTCATTGGTTACTCAGCGTCGAGTCTGTGCAGTTCAATTATGTCTGGGGTTTTGAGCCAATTCCCCTTTTAGAGAACAATATTATCCATAGGATCTCCAAGGGTCACATTAATGAAGACAGGCAAAATAATGAATTTATTTTAATGGAGTTCTCTACATTTTTCTCCATTAGAAATGGGCATTTCATATAAGGTTTAATGAATGCGTCTTAATGGTGTGCCAGGAGTGTATTGATTAAGGAAACTCAGGGATTTCAATGAGTCAGACGTTTGCATAGACGGAGTTGTTGAGCATTTTGATTTGCCAAAACACACTGATCTCTCATTACCTGCCGCTGAGATTCAAAGTGGTTCTCATGTTTTCTGACTTGATAATAATAATAATAATTTTCTCATCCACCACCAGTGTGCAGCATCCACCTGGATGGCGTGACGGCAGCCATATTGCGTAAGACCGCACACCACACACCAGCTGACTGGCAGAAAGGAGAAAGAGTGATGAAGCCAATTATGATATGGGGAGGAGGCCATTTGGCCATGATACCGGGGTTAAATCCCTATACTCTTTTTCAAAGGAAATCCTAGGATTTTTAACGACCACAGAGAGTCAGGACCTCGGTTTAACGTCTCATCCAAAAGACGGTGCTCACTGGGCAGTATATTGTCCCCATCAATAAAAAGGGGTGTTAGGACCCACACAGACGGCAAGTTGAGTGCCCCCTGCTGGTCTCACTAACACCACTTCCGAAAGCAGACACGCTTTCCCATGTGATCTCCCATCCAGGTACTGACCAAGCACAGCCCTGCTTAGCTTCAGTGGAGGACCATGTGATAGTTGCTAGAGAAAGCTATCTGCCGGCTCTGATAAATTTGAATTGGAGACATTAAAGGTGCACTAAGCAAGTTAAGCCAAATGTTGATCATATTTGAAAGCAGCAAAACAAGACAAAATGTTATAAAACAACCCTCAAGACCCTGCACATTTTTTGGCTGTAAGTGTGTTTTGGGACTTGCTCTGACACTGTGGTCACAAGTATTTTTAAAATATTGCTTAATCTGACACTGTTCTTCAAAAGGAGGATAGTTTAAATCTGCTAAAAACAAGTTGAATCGTATATATCCAGATGCACATTTTGCAAATTTTTGCATTAAATTGTAAATACTCTATGTAACATGTTGATAAAGATTCCTTTAACACGTTTAAACCTGACTGCCGACTGTCAGTGTTCTGTCCATGTCATCTGTTATCGTCATGTGATCCCTTTGTCCTTTTCCCGCCACCGTCAGTGTTCGTTTGTTTCACCTGCGTTCATCCCCTGTGTCTCATTAGTTTAATAATTTCTCTGTCTATTTATACCCTTTCGTCTGTGTCCTTCGTGGTCCGGTATTTTGTTTTGTCTTGTCTCAACGTCGTTGTCCCGTAAGTGTTTGTTGAATAAATCCGCCTTTTGTTATAAAACGTGTTCCGTCTCATCATGTCTTCTCGCAACGAAGTGTTACACCGACACATTAAATATAACATAAAATGGACCAAATAAACTCATTTACTTTCCTAATAAATGTCCCTGGTTTTATTGGGCACACTTTTAAGTGTACTGTACATTTTTAAATGTAGGGAAAAATATATTTACACACATGCATACATAAAAAATAATATATACATTCACCTTCCAATTTTAGGTAAACCTTACTGTACCCCAGGCTTGGAAATAAAGGTACAAAAATGGTCACTGTCACTTTTGTATCCAAAAGGTCCACATCAGTAAATTTAAGGTGCACTTTTGTATTCTTTAAGATATTACAAGGTACACTTTTGTCATTTGTAGGAAGAAATATGCACCTTAAAGGTACAAATGTAGACATTTTAAGTACAAAAGTTTGCCTTTTGAAAAGCTATCGCTCCAGTAGTTTTATTTCTGACAGGGCAGGTTGGACCCATTTTTGCCTAAGGAACTGCTTTAATTCTTTGTGGACTTTCTTTGTGGACTATCTTTTAATTGGATTGACATCTGGTGTGAGTCTGATATTATTAGAGCGTTGTATGAAATGTTTTATTATTTTTTTTATCCTGCTGGAATTAGCCAACACAAGTTCATTGTATATGAAACTCAGAAATATATATATGGTCAGAAATAATATGCAGGTCGACTGTGGTGTTTAAACAGTGCTCACTAAGGGGTCAAAGTGAGTGGAGAAAATATCCCTCACACCTTTACACCACCAGCAGCCTGAACTGTTGACACAGGAGTAGAGTGGATCCATGATTTCATGTTGTTTACTTCATATTCTGACCCTACAATTCAAAGGTCACAGCAGAAACTGAGACTCATTAGACAGGGCGATCTTTTGCCAGTCCTCTGTTGTCCAGTTTTGGTGTGTTTGTGTAAATTGTACCCTCAGTTTGCTGTTTTCCAGGTATATATATTTCACTGCAGCCTGGAGACCTCCAAATTAAAGGGACTTGTGCTGCGAGTAGGTCGGGCTGTGGCTAGAAGTGTTATAGCTACATGCCACATCAATATAGTGTTATTTTAGTGACACTGTATAACAATAATGTTTTTTCATGACTGTAAAGGGCAGGTTTAAGCTCGAGGTATGTGTAGATGTTAATAAAACACAATAGATTACTGTAAGAGGTTTAGGGTTGGGGTAGGTGTAGGTCTAGATGGAAATAATAGATTGGACCCCCTGTCTCCCATGTACAAGACATAAAAAAAAAAATCAATCGAAAGTTCTAGGAGGTTTGCTTGGAGTTCAAGTCCCACCCATTTGGAGCTGGTTCTGACCTCTGTTTATACCTAATTCGTGATTTCAGCTGTCACCATTGTGCTCTTCATCTGCTGCTGTAGCTCATTTGCTTCAAGCTTTTTACGTGTTATACATTTAGAGGTTCGATCTTTGTTGTCAGTCTTGATCATAGCTGTATCCGAAGTCACACTTTATACCCTCATTCACTATTCCCTACATTAGTCCACTAATTTAGTCCATTTAAAGGAATGAATGAAAACGAGTGAGGGAATTCGAACACTCAGTGCAGTGGAAGGGATGCTGTTTAGTTTGTACTGTGCTACATACTTAGCAAGCTGTCTAATAGTAATGGAACAAAATATTCAGATTTCTGTCATGTACACATTAATTTAACAATTCCATAATAATTTATTCAGAAACTTACACCAATAGAATTCCACTGTAGATGCTATCTTGTGTCCAGATGTGTACATTTATTCGGTGCCCCGCTGAGTGGACATCGTTTGTAAACTCATTATTGTGGTTCATTGTGGGATTGATTGAGTGCACTTCAGAACATCCACTATGGTTTCAGACACCACTACAAATGGCTGCACAGTATAAGGATATAGGGGGCGATTTCACATATAGCCCACATCTACATGCTTAAATGTCATGTGACTGGCTAATTAGATATTTAAATGGTGAGTTTTAATATTAGTTAATTCAAATACATTAGGTTCATGGTGGATAGAGACCCAACTATATCATGCTTCAGAAAGACAATAAATAAATAAAAGCAAAAATATCATTCCTCAAGCACAGCTTGAATGCTATGTTCCAAGTTTTTTGAAGCCATATAATATCATGATGTGAAGCACAATAACTTTAAGTAACTGTTCACTGGAAATCTTCTTTAAAAGCATTCTGCTTCAAAGTTATTATGGTATTTTAAAGGTTTCTTATATAGTTTTTGATGTCTCCTACAATAGATAGATAGATAGATAGATAGATAGATAGATAGATAGATAGATAGACAGACAGACAGACAGACAGACAGACAGACAGACAGACATTTCAACATTTCCTCAGTGTCTGAAATTGCTGGTTCAAGCTTCTGTTCTGATTATCTTTCAGAGAGTCTATGCTGCTTCCTCCTTACCTGTGACATGAACAGTAACAATGGTGTAAATTTTACCCTATTAATTCAAGCAAAATTCCTCAACATCTAATGCAATGTTATTTACTTTTCCAGCACAGAAAACAGCAACATAACAGCACAAGCTACAAATACAGTGTAAAAATGAGTGTCAAATTGTTTAATGTTCTCAAACAGCCAATGAAAACCCATAGGCTGACATTATGCAGATTTGTTACTGATGACTCGATTGAGGCATTTAAGAATTGGTTATTTTCATAGACAATGACTCCATTTATCATCCACTTTAATCTTTGACACTTTGCATACATCAACAAATAGCAATGCGTATACATATTAACTGGAAAAAGCACTTTAAATAAGTCATTTTGTGTTCTTCAGAAGAAAACAAGACATGAGGTTCAGCAAACAATGACAACGTTTGCATTTCCATTATCTTTAAAGGGCTCTCATTTTAAGTTTCAGCTCAAAAAACCCATCAGATCATTTATTATACCCTGCTGCAAATATGAATTTTGGGCTCAAAGTAAAGTGTAGCTGTTTTGTGCCTGTGCCTTTAAATGCAAATGAGCTCCTTCTCCCCGCCCACTGTTCCCAAATGCGTGTCTGCTTCTCCTGCGTTGCGTCAGATAAACAGCAGATAGTGACAGAGACAGACACCGATGAAGCAGAGATCCAGTTTAAGAGTCAAAAATACCAAGTAAGTTTATTTGATGTATTTGTGGTGGAGTTTATGCATCCTTTCTGCAACGATGAGTCCCACACAAATGCCGTTACAAAGTTTGCAGTACTCACACACACACACACACACACGTTGGACTGTTTTTGCAGGTCTACATACGGCAAATTTGACTGGATACAAGTTAATATATACTACTATATGGATATCCATTATTCTACTGTACAAAATAAACCACGTTTAACGTCCACAAACCGGGACTTCTGTTGAATGATTGAGAATCCTCCTATATAGTTGTACTGACACTATGATTCCAGGGCTTATGAATTACATGGCAATTTTACAATCTTTTCTTAATTACAAACATGCACTGCTTTAAACACGTTTTAAACTTGTAAAACTCCTTCTTGAGGTGCAGCTGATCACAGAGAGTTGGAACAGATCTTTTAATCCCAGTTTCTTTGCAAATCCTGTTCTGTGGACATATTTTTTACATGTTACAATGGAGACTTGTTAATACGCTCCTGTCAATCAATTCGGTGGGTGAGGAAAACCACATTCCTACGTCATGTTGCGGAGGGCCTCAAAATCGCTGGGATTTGTATCCTAATGTCAGGAAATTAAAAAAAATTTACTTGTTGTGTTTATATCATTGCAATATGACTGTGGACACACTATACTTACACACAGTTTTGTCCAAACACCTTGCAAAAGTTGATTTTGCATCATAGGTGCCCTTTAAATGCATTGCAGGTTTCATTCTATGTCGTCTTTTAGCCTCTGCAGCACTTTAGACGTAAATATTACTTATAATTTCAGTCAGGACACAGCAAGTCTGTAATGAGCTCCTGATGCTGACGATAATGAGGATCTCACTGGTCCAGTCACATAGCAGACACATCCACACCCCTGCTCCGTCTCTCCTCTCATTACTACATGCTGTTACCATGTGATTTTTACAGCCCTAGTTTGCCATCCCGATGCCTCCAACATATTAAACCGAGTACTGGAGACCGAGGAGGAGAGCGCTGATAATTAGAGCAAGTGTAAACACTCATCGATGCGCATCCTCCACGTTTCTCAAGCACTTTCTGCTCAGCTCTCCCCAAATAATCAAGAGCAACCCTGCCGTGAAATGAAGGGAGTCCCTCCCAACAAATATTTGGTTTATATTTGGAATTAGCATAGAAAATGCAATTAAAAACAAGAGCTTCAGTGTGCAGATTGCGAAGCGATGCATTCTGATAAAGATCCTTTGGTTTTAATTAGCTGCTTTTTGATGAGCGTCTGAATGAAATGTAATCCTTGGATGACTTTTCTGGCAACGTCAGAATCTCGGAGACTGAATTAACCTTTCTATATTTGATTGCCAAAAGGCAGAGTGTGTATGGTGAGAGCGGTGTTCAGCTTAAAGTATGCATAGGTCAATTATGCATCAGTGTTGGAGCCAATTTTCCTTTTTAGAGAACAATACTGTCCAAAATGGTCTTCAGAGGTCGAAATAATGAAGACAGAGGAAATTGTTTTGAATTTAGTTCCCCATATGTTAATGCCAAAGAAACATATAGAGTAGAATTATATATGGTTAATATATAAATAATTAATATGTTTATAGCAATCTGCATCCTCCCTCAATTTCTTTCTCCTTGTTCGTGGTCTTTTTAGATATTTGCAAACTTTTTTTTTTTTTTTTTTACATGATTTCTGTTTAGTTTTTTTGTTTTTGTTTTTTGTTTTGTTTTGTTTTGTTTTATTTGGTTTTGTTTTATTTAGTTTTTTGTTTGGTTTTGTCTAATCTTGTCTTGTCATGTCTTGTCTTTGTTTGGTTTAGTTTTATTTAGGTTTTTTGTTTTGTTTTATTTGTTTTTTATTTGTTTTGTTTTATTTGTTTTTATTTGTTTTTTTATTTGTTTGGTTTTATTTGTTTTTTATTTGTTTGGTTTTATTTGTTTTTTTATTTG
>CAIGQW010003411.1:2414936-2430456 GCA_903798125.1 Danio choprae | reverse complement strand
TTGCTCATTCTGGGAAATTTCTGCTAAGTGTAGCTCATTTGTTATGGTCCTTTTGTTCATTCTTTTTGGATTAAAGTACTTTTTTTTATGCTTTCATCATCCAAAATAATCTTAATCATTGTTTAGGACTTAATCAAAACACCTTGTTTGGGTTTTACACTAATATATAACCCTAACTCTAATATATTGGAAAGTTTTATATCTATAAATGTAAATAAATGTAAACCCCTTTTCAGCATATTCAAACAAGAACTGGAACAGTATTGACATACCATTCAACATCTAGTAGCCTAAACACTCCTAGAATTTGTGCTTATTGTTTTGTGTTTAATAGGCCTGTTCGTGGATATTTATTTCCTTTTCGTTTTCCCCTTGTTTCTCATGCGTTTGTTATATAGGCTGCTTAAATTTAATTCATAATTCCCTTATTGTTTAAAAATTAACCATAGTTTGTAGAGACTGTATTCTGTTTTATTTGAACTGTAAATCTATTGTTGTTATTGCAATAAAAAATTAAATAAATAAATGATCATGCCATGTGATCGGTCATCATGACAGCAGCAACTTTAAGCCCCGAAGTGTCCAGCTTGATGGCTCTGTTTTCAACTCCGCCCCCGCCTGCGCTCGGCTAATCTCGTTGATTGCCGGCTGCAGCCGTGCTTCATGTCAAACACACTCCACGTGGTCCTGTGTTTTTCCATGTGCTTCTGTTCTGTTCATGTGCATCTTTGTTCTGTTTCCCGCCGCTTCTTGATGTTCATTAGTTTCACCTGTGTTCCTCCCCTGTGTGTTATCAGTTCCATTAGTCCTTGTGTATTTATACTGCTTAGTTTAGTCTAGTCCCT
Organism: Danio choprae; assembly: GCA_903798125.1. Taxonomy (NCBI): domain Eukaryota; kingdom Metazoa; phylum Chordata; class Actinopteri; order Cypriniformes; family Danionidae; genus Danio; species Danio choprae. Next base: position 2,429,611 of record CAIGQW010003411.1, on the reverse strand, counting down.
TGTCTGGTATTACATGGCATTCTATGTTGGCGTCACCCCATGATTCCTGTGTGTCGATGTTCCAGTGTTCCCAGTGAGTGTACTTGTAAATAAATACGTGTTTTGATAATTCCTGCGATCCAGTGCGTTTATGAGTGTGAGAGAGAGCAGTTGTGACAACTTGTGTATATGTTGAGTACTGTATATGAATATTAAAATCACCAACAATTAAAGTGGCAGACACCATTTCAGATAAGAAATCAGCAAATTCTTTTGTGAATTCGCTGTGGTGCCCGAGGAAACATAGCTATTTAGTTTTGTCAGTTAAGTGGTTAATTCGTATGAATTCATACAAGTTCAGTCGTACGAAACTGTACAATTTTTAAAAGGTGTATCACCAAACCCCACCCCTAAACCCAACCGTCAGCGGTGGATGAGCAAGTCGTACTGAATTGTTTGAACGAGATCATACAAACTCATACGAATTGGCCGCTAAATCAAAAATTTACAATTTGTTGTGAGATGGCTTTGAGCATACCAGTATGTTAATTCTGTTAGCACTTTAGCTGTTAGATGCTAGTGCTATTCTTTAGTTACTAATGCCTTTTTAAAATATATTAGTACTTGAGTTCATTGCACATTGACACCGTGCTTTAACTACATTCGATGCAAAAATATTCCAGTGACAAGCAATTTGGCTGTCCGCACCAAAAGCGACGTGACACAATATAAACATTTAAATACCAGCCACTGCACTCCCAGCAAAATGGTAGGGATTTTAATCTAAATACATATTAAACCTTTTTAACATTATTAATATCCTACTGAGTGACTGATTTGCATCACAGTTGTTACAATTTCGCTTTGTTTGCTAGGTATTTTATTTTTAGGATCTGAGGTGAACTATTTGCTGCTGCTTTCAGTGGTATGGCAATAAATGTAACGTACAATGGTGTTCAAACTCACATTAGTAGCATTTAACACTGAATAAAGCACATCATTTGTACCTGAGATGATCATTTGCGTAGTAGTTTATGCTGTTGTTCTGCAGTGACGTCGCAGAAATATAGAAAGCATTTCAAAAATAGAAATGTTGTGCATGGTCGTTGTTGTGGATATTTTGGACAAAAACAAATTTTAACATGGAAATGATACCTTCTATTGTGTGTCCCGGTGTCACATCGTGTGTAGTCAGGACACAAAGTCCAAAGTTTTGCATCTGAAATTTTTGCACGTTAAAATATAAATTTGGCCTTACTTTGTGTAACATTTACAAACTGCCTCTGAAACTCCCGTTCGACATAAAACTAGTACTTATTTATCATCAATTATAACCTTTATTTTCTCCATTCTATGCATTCAATTTTGTATTGTTTTGCCTTTTGTTTTATTAATATGCATCAGACTCTGTGTGCAAGGTTTTTGTGCATGCGTGACTTACATATTACATTTGAATACATATTATTCATTCATTTTCTTTCGGCTTAGTCCCTTATTTATCAGGGGTCACCACAGTGGAATTAAACGGCAACTTTTCCAGCATATGTTTTACGCAGCGGAATTTCCAGCTGCAACCCAGTACTGGGAAACACCCATACACTCATTCTCTCTCAAACACACTTATAGCACATCTTTTGACTGTGGGGCAAACCGGAGCACCCAGAGGAAACCCATACCGACACGGGTAAAACATGCAAAGAAATGCCAACTGGCCAGCTAGGACTCAAACCAGCGACCTAGCTTCTAGCTGTGAGGCAACAGTGCTAACCACTGAGCATCCGTGCCACCTTGAATACATATTAGTATGTGATAAATAACAACTAGTATCTATTTAATGGACAGAGTGAATCTAATGAAATAATTAATGAATAAGCACAAGTATATAAAGATAAGTACTATTTTAAAAATAATTAATAGTATACCTGATTAAGATCTGATGAATGAGTGCTAAATTAGTAGATAACGAATAACTACTATTACTTAATGGTAAAGAAAGTCATATTTAAGAAATGTTAATAATAAAAGTACCGTTTTGTAGATGAAATGTTAAAACGGCTTGCCATGGCTTTACTTCTTTAGATGTAATGTTTTGTTTTTGCTTTTCTTTCTCTTTTTTATATCGCCAGGGCTTTAAGGAGCTTGTAGTTTTCCTTTCAGAGATGATTGAAGCTTGCTGACAGCAGCATGAGAGCGTGTTATCAGGATAAACCCTTTCTGTGAAGCTGTACCTGTAAATTCATCTGCTTTAAAACACTAACCACCACAACACAGCAGCACCTGTGTAACAAAAATACAGTATGTGACAATTACTGTCAAACTTCAGATCACTCGCTGCCAATGCTCTTTTTTTTTTGGCAAAGTTTTGTGTAAAAGAAATAAAAAAGAAAAAGTTATAGTAATGCACACTCTGCAAGCTTATTAAATAAATCAATTAATTAATTAATAAATAAATAATATGAAGGGCCTCACAGTGGCGCGGTGGGTAGCACGTTCGCCTCACAGCAAGAAGGTCGCTGATCGCTGGTTCGAGCCTCGGCTGGGTCAGTTGGCCTTTCTGTGTGGAGTTTGCATGTTCTCCCTGTGTTGGCGTGGGTTTCCTCTGGGTGCTCCGGTTTCCCCCACAAGTCCAAAGACAGTAGTGCATGAGTGTGAATGGGTGTGTATGGATGTTTCCCAGAGATGGGTTGCAGCTGGAAGGGCATCCGCTATGTAAAACATATGCTGGATAAGTTGGCGGTTCATTCCGCTGTGGCGACCCCAGATTAATAAAGGGACTAAGCCGAAAAGAAAATGAATGAATGAATGAATAAACTGAATGAAAATTAATAAATTGAATGAATGAATGAATGAATGAAGAAATAAATAAACTGAATGAATGAATACATAAATTGAATAAATAAATAAATAAATAAATAAACTGAATAAATAAATAATTAAACTGAATAAATGAATGAATAAATAAATACACTGAATAAATAAACTAAATGAATGCATAAATAAATACACTGAATAAATAAATAATCTGAATGAATAAATAATAAATAAACTGAATGAATGACTACATAAACTGGATGAATGAATAAATAAATTAAGTAAATAAATGAATAAACGGAATAAATAAATAAACTGAATGAACGAATGAATCAATGACTAAATAAATTGAATAAAGAAAAAATTAATTGAATGAATAAACCAATAAACTGAATAAATTAATAAATAAACTAAATGAATAACTAAATAAATAATTGAATGAATAAATAAATTGAATTAATAAATACGTTGAATAAATAAAATGCTGGAATTAAAAGGCTTAAATTCACAAAATGAAACCATAGATTTATTTCTGATGATGTGATGCATGTCTGAATTAAACAAATACAATATTTCAAAAAAATAATAAAAATGTAATATTAGAATTTAAATATAAATATGTAACTGTATAAACATCAATATTAAGCAATATTGTGTATATGTTCCCCAAAAGAGAAATGACTGTAAGTAAATTATGACAAAACTTAAACATTTTATTCCACTTTTTATCATCATTATTATTATTATTATTATTATTATTATTATTATTATTCAGTTAAATCCTCAGTTAAAACAACAGAACTGGATCATCCCATCTAAAAATCCCACCTCTACATTAATTTTGTCCTTTGCCATAATACAATATCCAAACACCCTTAATAGTCATCCATAAAAAAATAAAAAAGATAATATGATCACTTTGTCAAATGGCGAGGCTTAATTACACAGATTTTATGCACATATTAGCCTATGCTAATCGCAGGATTAACCTCAGGGCCAAAAGGTTTCATCCGCTCTTCCCCAAGGTGATTACAGTAATAAAAGCTAAGAACTCATTCGCCTGTAATACTTTTGTGTGATACAGAACTCATTTGCATACCTGTATCAAAGCATGACAGAAAGCAAATATTCATGCTTTATGTCGTGGGATGCATTTGCCTCATTTTTCTGGCCTTTGGAAATCAAGGTGCATGAAGTTATTTATAGATGAAGAACAATTTGCTCTGTAATGACATCAAGCCATGCATCATTTCTCTCCGTCGAGTGTTAGCATTTGTGGCAAGGCCCATTAACACATTATAATGGAAGTGTGACATTGACATGCCTCGCAGGCTTCTATTAACATAGATCACAGCTTGTGTACGTTGACTGATAGAACATCCTTGTTTTATTTACGCTATTGTTAGCCGCAGGTAAATAAGGCAGCGTAATCTGGCCCCGTCACTCATTTTTTATTCTTTTTTCCCCAGCAGAGCAAAAGTCCGTATCAGAGATCTGCTCCCGACCTCTGGCCAGCCAGGCGGAAAATCAGCCATTCTGGATTCAGTCACAGGTGTGTTTGTGTTTGAGTGACTGTGTGCGTTGGGGAAGCGATTGTAAATGAATGGAAATTGCGAATAAGTTTGGAAATGATAAACAAAAAGCTCTGACAGGCTGTCGCATATCCTCTGCTGGCCATTTGTGGCTGTTATGATTGTGTAAACTGATTTTAAAATTTGCAGACTTACTAAAATCAATGAAAGTTGGGGCTATTTTTATGCATGCTTATGTCATGTTGTTGTTGTTATTATTATTATTTTTTTTTATTATTATTATTATTATTAGTTGTGGCCTCATGATTTTTTGCACAGTATATATTTATTTTTAATTGCAATTCTGTCCTCCCATCTCACACTTTTGACTTATCTCGTAATTGCAGTTTATTTATTTGCATTTTTGTATGCAGTGATGTGAAAAACTGTTTGCCCCCTTACTGATTTCTTACTCATTTGCATGTAGTCACACTTTAATGTTTTAGATCATCAAACTAATTTAAATATTAGTCAAAGATAACACAAGCAAGCACATCGTTTGGTTTTGAAATGAAGGTTTTTGTTATTAAGGGAAAACAAAACACAAAACTACATAGCCATGTGTGAAAAAGTGTTAATAAGCCTAATAACTGGTTGGGCCACCCTTAGCAGCAGCAACTGCAATCAAGTGTTTTTGATAACTTGCAAAGAAGTGTTGTTAGTGGGACCACCAGGGTCCTAACGCCCCAGTATAGTGAAGGGGACTCTATACTGCTCAGTGAGAGCCGTCTTTCGGATGAGAGACGGCTTTCACACAAGTAGCAGTGCGATATGGCTGTATATCGGCACCGGTGGGTGGCACTCATTGGCTCGAGGTCACAGGCCGAGTACCTCAGTGTCTCTCCAGTAAGGATATACAGCCATATCGCACTGCTATGACTGTGATATTGCATTTATACAACAGTTCGACAGCATAATCATGTATATAAAAAAGAAAATCAAACACGGAGAGTCTCTAAAACCCTTTTGTACAAAGAACTACTTTCTTCCGCCACTCATACACATCTGCAGCTGACGTCTGAACAGCAGAAACCGTTGCTACTTCACAAATGTCACTTTAGAGCTAGTATTTGAATGATTCTCTAGCTTATTGTCTAAAATGATGACAAAACAGGCGATTTTGCTCACATTTTAGGATTATAAGGCTGAACAACATGAAATGCCATCAATCTACAGAGATTTCCCAGTATTTCTCTGTTGCAACTGGGAAATCACAATAATTAATCCCGAAAAAGCCAGAGCAAAGCAAACACTAACAAACTACTATGGTATAAATACAGCACTACAAAATACAAAAGAGAGAGATCGACTTAGAATCTCACTTACCTGTTCTAAAATGATTTGTTCAGCTGTAGTTTGAAATGTATGCTGAAAAAATGCTGTTTTTCTCCCTTAAGGACTTATTATGCAGTCTCTGTCGCCATCTTGTGGTGGAACGTCAACTGTCTTTGCTCTGCTCAGTATGGCAGGCTGGCGTGCTGAATCTCTGAAATTATGAATATTTAAAATAGCCACTGTTCTTATAAATAAACTGTTAAAAAGTTGCAATCTAAAGAACTACATTCTACGCCTACGAACTACGCCTATCTTCTAGTTTTGCATAGTTACAAGTTGCATAATTGCAGCTGTGGCTTCATTTTTAGCTGTTTTGATGTATTACATATTGACTTATTATTATTATTATTATTATTATTATTATTATTATTATTATTATTATTATTATTATTATTATTATTATTATTATTATTATTATTATTATTGCTGCATTTGTGATCTCACAGTTTTAAGTTTAATAATAGTATTTAACTTCATTTATGTTCATATCTCAAAGACTTTTACATCTGAAGTTGACTGAAGTTATTTATTTGGTAACACTTTAGTTTAAGTATACTTTCTCACTAACTAGTGGCTTATTTTTTTGTCTTATATTAAGGTATTGGCTGTTTATTAGAACTTATAAAGCACATATTCTGCATGATCTTATTCTACATCCTATGTACATACTACATTTCAAGTTAGGAGTTTATTGAGCTAAACGTCATAGTTAACAATTTAATAATAGAAAGAAATGTACCTTAAAATAAAGCATGACCCATATTTTTATCACAAACATGCATAACGTTTTAAAATACAATCAAATAGAAAAAAGATATTGCATTTTTGATCAAATAAATACAGCCTACACTTTGTGAGCATAATGGAGTTTGGTCACACACACACACACAAACACACTTACAAAGCAATAATACATTATTATTAACTCTTGATCTTGAATGTATTTACAGTATCGAGTGATTCATCATCATTTCTGAAGTGAAATCAGAGAAACCTGCCTGTATAAACTCAAGAGCGTGGTTTGGTCTTCAAGTAGCATTGAAGTGTTTGATAAGCACCATAATTATCTACTTAACGCTTCTCATCAGCTTCTCAAGCCACTGTTTGTTCAGTAATACAACACACTTGACAGCAGTCTAAAGTCTAAAGCCTGTGCAATCAGCCTCAACATGCGAATACACTTTCATTATGAGCACATTTCTGTGAATGATGCTTTTGTGAATGAGTGTTTTACTGTACACAAGTGAACATGAACATCTGTGTGTCTGTGTGTGTGTTCCTGCGCCATCTGTGTCTGGGTCTGTCTGACGTGAAGTCTTAGTTCGCAGACATGCATGAGATAATGAACAGTTATAATCGGTCATCACTGCCAGGTAAACCCAGACTGAGTGATCAAGACCTGGCAACGCCAATATCCCACATTTTCAATTCTGACTCCTGTTTTTCTGAAATATACAGAAATCCCATCCTCCGTTCTTCAACATTTAGTTTCATCTGAGCATTTTAAGTATTTCCTTTTGATATCAAGCTATATTGTCACCATTAAAGGGGTCATGAGGTGAAAAACCAAAATTATCTTCATCCTTTGATATATGAAAGCCTGTAGTACTATAAACATATCCTGAAAGCTTCAGAACTTAAGACTTTATGGTTTCTCTAAAATCAGCTAAAATTGTTGTCAGTCCGACAAAACAAACGATTTTGGAATGTTTTACTCTATGATGTAATAAGGTAACTAAGCTCCGCCTCCAGAGATGATCGCCATATTACTTTATTGCCTTTTTAGCCCTGATAATATGCAAAACGGTCAGCCAATCAGAGCACTGGGTGTTCACTGCTGACTTTGCAATCAACCATAAACCTAGTCTCCTAGTGAAAAATTACAATTAAAATACCAAGGAAAATAGTCAGTTATTACTAATTACTAGTTTTTAGGTAAAAATGTTGATATTATTATAAATGGAGGTCAGAGAATGGCCCAATCCCAATTCTACCCCTAAGCCCTTCCCCTTACCCCTACCAATCGTTTTGCACGTTCACGTGAAGTGGTAGGGGTGTCCCAATTCTCTTTAGCTTGAAGGAGTAGGGCTAAGGGGAAGGGCTAGATAACCCTCGAAATGGAGATTTTTCAGGACCACACTCGAAACCAAGGGGTACGAAAATTTCCCAGAATACACCAGCTACAACGGCAGCATGGCTGCACACGGAATTCAGCAGATGCACAAATTAGTATTTTTTTGTCATTATTACGAATTTTTACAGCAAACAAGCACATGTTTTAATACATTCATAACGGCGTTCGTGTTTTACCATCATGCTTCTTAAAAAACGACGCTAAAATAAAAACCGCTGAATTTCGCTATCTATAATCTATTATAATAATAACTCCTGTATAGTAGTCCCACAACATTCTGTTACTCGATGACACTCTAATCTCCTGTCAGAAAAGTCTATGACTGGGAATGAGCTTTGTACAGTATCTGGTATAAAGTTAATGTTGTTTTTGTGTGTTTACATAGATGAATATGGCCACGGTGTAAATGCACAGTACAGTTATGATCTTATGATCTATGGGTACAACAATAGAATTGGGATTGGGCCAACATCACAAAAACAAAAGGTAATCCATGACCCCTTTAACTGACAAGCAGAAAGATCTTGTCTAGACAGGAGTTGGTATCGTTGTTTGTGAATTGAGTAATTCAGAATTGCAATCATGCCTTCTTGGAATTTAGTGTCTCATTTTCATTTTGTAAGTACAATTTGTTTATAACTGGAATTGTGTCTTTATATCTCAGTATTGATTTATTTGTGTGCGCAGTGGCAGGTTTAGGAAATATGGGCGATCACCCAGGATGGCATTTTGCTGTGGGCAGCACAAGGAGACGGTGCAAAAAAAACAAAAAAAAAACAAAAACGTGCCCTAGTAAAAATCAACTGTGCCCCAGTAAAAGCTTTGAGATACGATTTACTTTATGCAAGTATATTAATTTAGAATGGTAATCCCAGAATAAAGACGTTAGTGGCCATACACATTTGGCGTCTTCTGAATGCGCAAGTTTGTTATTCTCTATGTGCAACCGAAACAACGTTGGTGAAAGCAAACTGAAGCATGCATGCAAAAAACATTCCTGTGCGCCTCACACATGCTCCCGGTGTAATTGTCGGTTGTTTACATGCACGCCGATAAAATATGCGCCGTGTATATGGGGTGGTTCACCCAGGGTGCCATTTAAAATGGAACTGCCACTGTGCGTGCATGCGTGTGTGCACACAATTGCCTACCTTTCTAAGAGGGGACATTGGTGATGTTACACACCCACTAACAGGGGACCTAGAACCAAAAGGGGACATTTTTAAGGTCCCCCATGGGACTCATGGTAATCAAATCGTGTTCAAATCAAGTGAAAATTATGACTTTTTTAATGATTATTATTATTTTGACCAAGAGGGGATCTGTGTGTGTATGTGTGCCATTGAAGTCTATGAAGGTCCCCTATGATAGGTAGATCTCTGAGCTTCAGGTCACCACTTGGCATGAGTTTTAAAACAAATTATACAAAAATGCTTATTTTCAGTTGAATTATGAAAAAAAAGAAAATGAACAGAAACACTGGTCCCCTCTTGGCCAGTATAGAGTGGCAGTTTCCTTTTATGGCCCGTTTCCACTGAGTGGTATGGTATGGCACGGTTACACGCAAGATGTACAGCTGAATGCTATTGGTTTACAGAGATGCATCACTAGTGCGTGTACAAGCCAGAAGAATGAAAACAAAGGAAGCAGCATTTTCAAATGCACAGCCAAGACAATACACCATAATACTATATACATATAATAACAAGCCATGGTCGACCCGAGCTCAAACAGACCTTGTTGTTGTCTTGATAAACAGCCACAAAGCCAAGAAAAAGAGCAGAATCTACCCTGTCGTTGTTTACAAGGCCGTCTAAAGCACAATCGGTTTCACTTTCTCCAGAGAGCTCGCCGCGCTTCTATATTTTAAATAACAAACTTCTTGAGCTGATGATAATAATGTGTGTGTAATTATTGAAGTGCTTCTGACATCCGATCCTTTCAGAAGCAGACAAACGCAAGACTGACACGCGAAAAAAACAAAGGAGAAGCCGGAAAAAACAAAGGAGCAAATGATTCTTTCAGCAATCTAAAACATGAACAACTGCCATGTTTAACTATTATCATCACCTTTTGGACTATTATAAACTCAGAATGACAGAATTACTTTCTAACAAGAGGTTACATGTGCTGGTGAAGATTAAAGATACAGATGAGAGGTTTGCGCTGACTATTGGCTATATGTTGCATGTTGTTTTTGAACCCAATTGGTACCATTTTGGCAGTGGAAACGCAAGCCTGATAAAGGTGACCCGTACCATACCGTACTGTTCCACTATTAGTAACAGAATTAGTAACAGAAACTTGTGTGGTGTATGTCTACTGTGTGTGTGTGTGTGTGTGTGTGTGTGTGTGTGTGTGTGTGTGTGTGTGTGTGTGTGTGTGTGTGTGTGTGTGTGAGAGGAAGCAGGGGGGTGTGAAAAATTGAGGGTGTGTGTGTGTGTGTGTGTGTGTGTGTCCTTTGCAAATTACTTACAATTTGTGAATTCATATATTTTATTTGATGCATAAAAATCATCATTTCATGCAACGTATTTAACATTTCACAACAATGGCCAGTTGGCATAGTTTTATTATCATTCCTTCATTTGTTTGCAATTGTAATTTTGACTTCATATCTCACAGTTTGTTTTTGTTTTCTCCAATTCCACACTGAATCATCTTCACTAAAAATCCATAACCCATCCACTTATGGTTGAGCGGCAGCCTTTCACAGTTTCATCTGAGCATTTACACTTTATTTTTTTCTTCCTGATATCTAGCAATAGTGTAGCCATTAAACTAGCAGTTGATAAAGCTCTGGAGATCTGGTCTAGACCAGTTTTCGTGTCTGTCAGTGTTTTGTCATTATCTGTGAAGTGAGTGGTGGTGTGAGAGTCTCGCTGTGCAGACACAAGAGTCACTCAATGCTTTAAATGAATCCATCAGCTGCTCAGACATGGACATCTCGCTCTTCTCCACTTTCACAGCGTTTCCTCTGTATGTCAGAGATACAGTGTTGTTCTGCTCTCCCAGAGATCAGATTTCAGTTTTGTTTTTTTCTGCCTTGATGTAAGGAGACTCTGGAGATCATTGATTCCTAGATTTCCACCAAATGCACCATTATTTTCCCTTTCTCAGGTTTTGTAGCTAATAGACAGGATTCAGGCATTAGCACTGGATATATCTGTGGATTTGTGCTTATGTTTCTGTGGTGTTTTGTTTAGTTTTGTTTGTTTGTTGTATGTTACTGTGTTTTTAAAGTTCACTGAGGACTTTTATCTCAAAAGCTCAAAAAGAAAAAAAAAAAGATTCCCTGTTTGCGAGAGGTTTTAAACCAGGGCTGTCCAAACTCGGTCCTGGAGGGCCGGTGTCCTGGAGAGTTTAGCTCCAACCCTAATCAAACACACCTGAACCAGCTAATCAAGCTCTTTCTAGATACACTAGAAACTTTCTAGCAGGTGTGTTGAAGCAAGTTGGAGCTAAACTCTGCAGGACACCGGCCCTCCAGGACCGAGTTTGGACACCACTGTTTTAAGCATACCAAAAATAGACGAGCCATGTGATGAACATGTTATTTATAAAAGATTACTTTAATTGGTGATTTTTCACACAATATTCATATGAAAAGATAATGGGGAATGTGAATCCTTATCTCTCAAAAAAATCTGTAAATAACATGTACCGTAAGAAAACAAACAAACAAACAAACAAACAAACAAATAAATAAATAAATGCATTATATATGCACTCAAAAATAACTTTTGCTGCTTTTTTACTACTTATTTGAAATTAGTGGAAACAAAACAATTCTTAAGGTTTTTTTTGTGGACAACTCAATTGATTTACGTTCAATCCACGTAAATGTGTAAAAATTGAGTCAATTGATTGGTGTTGGGGGCCTCACAGTGGCGCAGTGGGTACCACGTTCGCCTCACAGCAAGAAGGTCGCTGATCGCTGGTTCGAGCCTCGGCTGGGTCAGTTGGCCTTTCTGTGTGGAGTTTGCATGTTCTCCCCGTGTTGGCGTGGGTTTCCTCCGGGTGCTCCGGTTTCCCCCACAAGTCCAAAGACATGCGCTATAGGTGAATTGGGTAAGCTAAATTGTCCGTAGTCCATGAGTGTGAATGGGTGTGTATGGATGTTTCCCAGAGATGGGTTGCAGCTGGAAGGGCATCCGCTGCGTAAAACATATGCTGGATAAGTTGGCGGTTCATTCCGCTGTGGCGACCCCAGATTAATAAAGGGACTAAGCCGAAATGAAAATGAATGAATGAATGAATGATTGGTGTTGGAACAACATGAACTAGGGCGACACGGTGGATCAGTGGTTAGCACTATCGCCTCACAGAAAGAAAGTTGCTGGTCCTAGTCCCGGCTGGGTCAGTTGGCATTTCTGTGTGGAGTTTGCATGTTCTCCCTGTGTTGGCGTGGGTTTCCTCCGGGTGCTCCGGTTTCCCCCACGGTCCAAAGACAATTGAATAAACTAAATTGGCCGTAGTATATGAGTGTTAGTGGGTGTTTCTCTGTACTTGGTTGATGCTGTAAGGGCATCCGCTGTGTAAAACATATGCTGGATAAGTTGGCGGCTCATTCCGATGTGGCGATCCCTGATGAATAAAGGGACTAAGCCAAAGGAAAATTAATGAATGAATATGAACTAATTGTTTGGAACCCAGCAATTTTTATAGTGTGGGTGATTATTCAAAAATGCTGGGTTCCACACAAATCCTTCATGTTGTCCCAACACAAAAATCGATTAAGTTAACTTAATTTCTTTCACAAATTAAACTGAATTAAATATAAAACAATTCCGTTTTCTAAAAAAGAATTGTGTTGATTCAGATCATCATTTTTACATCAAACCAAAACATCAAACATCTTTCCAATAATAGTAATAAAGCATTTTTTCCTAGAACTGTGTTTTTTATTTATTAGTTTATTTGTTTGCTCGCTTACTTGATTATTTTCTTAGTCAATGCTGCTGCCAGATGCGTTTAAAAGTATAGGAAATGTTAAAGTACACTACACCATTGCTCAGCCTTTTCGAACTTCTTTTTGCTCGAAGAACAAAATATTTTGACACATCAGAGCCTTATGGGGTTGTAATATATAATCAAATCCCATTCCCTTATCACTAATCTATATGGCAATTGTTTCCTCATGTTTGCAGAAAAAAAGGCTTTGATATTTACGACCTGTAATCATATGCTTTCGGCCTCACAGTGGCGCAGTGGGTAGCACGTTCGCCTCACAGCAAGAAGGTCGCTGGTCGCTGGTTCGAGCCTCGCCAGTTGGCGTTTCTGTGTGGAGTTTGCATGTTCTCCCTGTGTTGGTGTGGGTTTCCTCCGGGTGCTCCGGTTTCCCCCACAAGTCCAAAGACATGCGCTATAGGTGAATTGGGTAAGCTAAATTGTCCGTAGTGTATGAGTGTGAATGGGTGTGTATGGATGTTTCCCAGAGATGGGTTGCAGCTGGAAGGGCATCCGCTGCGTAAAACATATGCTGGATAAGTTGGCGGTTCATTCCGCTGTGGCGACCCCAGATTAATAAAGGGACTAAGCCGAAATGAAAATGAATGAATGAATGAATCATATGCTTTCTACTGCTCTGCATGTTGTATATTTTTTTGTGTTCTCTTATTTAGATACTTTGACCTTTCCGCCCAGTTACCTTTACATGCGCACACTAACACACACACACACACACTCACATGCACACAAGCACACTATACCTGACTTTTTTTTGTGTGTGTGTTTTTTTGCTGTTCTTTACTTTTCGCTGTTTTCCATTTGTATGTGATTCCATGTAATTTGTGTACCTCAATGCATTAAAAAAAGACTTAAAAGGATATAGTTCAGCCCAAACTCAATCTCCGCTTGTTCCAAATCTGTTTGATTTTTTTCCCCCTTTTGATTAAAATTCACTTGAAATCCAGATCTACAATATTTTTTTTTTTCTAGCTCACACATGTTATTCTTAAAGTGAATAATTAATTTGTTAATCCACTGAAAATAAATCTAATCTTAAGTCAAAGTCTGACCATTTGCTTCTACATTTGAAGTGGCGGTCCTTCTGTTGACGTCAACCTTGAGGGCCTCCATAGCAACTGCACATTAATACCCACTCTAATGTGAAGAAAGTCCCGCCCCCTACTCAGTATTCTATTTCAGTTGGAAGTAGAACAACATAATAAAATAATAGTCTCAGCTAATGCCGATTCACGTGAATCTTGAAAAGCAGCAGCCATTGGCTTTGCCTAAAGCGAGTGTGCCAGTGCAAGCCAGGGCCAGTCGCATTTTCACAGTCACTTTCAGGGGCCGGATTACTGATTGGGCCAAAGCAGGGCTTCCTCAGGGCCAGCCGAATACCTTGGGCCAGAGCGGGCCAGTTGAGGCTTTGGGGTGGAGTGAAAGCAAAGGCAGAGTTTTCCCAAGTCTGGTAAAGATAGTCTGTTGCCCTTTCACACATTTTGTGATGGCACACAAGTACATGCGAAGAAACTGCAAAGAAAGAACATATAGTTACTGGTCAGTTTAAGATATTGTATAAAACACCGTATAGGGTCTTTTATGCAATATTTTTTGCTTAAGATTGGAGCTGATGGTGCCCAATATTCTTCAAAATATCTTGTTTTTTGTTCAAAAGCACAACGGAATTCATAAAAGTTTAGAAACACTTGAGTGTGAGAAAATGGTGAGGAAATGTTCATTTTTGAGTGAACTATCCCTTTAACAAAACAAAGAGACAAGCATTGGCCTTTTTCCCGTAGATTCACGTGGGAGCCAATTACAGTAGTTCCCCAGCGGGAGGGGAACTACAATGCTATGTGGAAAACTTCCACTATGGGGATTTCATCAGAAAGCCA
>CAIGQW010003411.1:2379114-2393257 GCA_903798125.1 Danio choprae | reverse complement strand
TCTGTCTGTCCATCCATCTCTCTCTCAATCTACCCGTCTGTCTGTCTCTCTGTCTAAATATATGTCTATCTGTCTCTCTGTGTCTGTTCATATGATCTGTCTGTCCCTCCATCAATCTGTCTGACTATAGTTATGTCTATCTGTCTGTCTGTCGATATGATCTGTCTGTATGCCTATCTATGTGGCCTTTCAATGTGTCTGTCTGTCCATCCACCAGTCCATCTATCTATTTGTCTGTCTTTCCGTCGGTCTGTCAATCCTTGTATTTTTCAATACATCAATGCAACTTTATGAGCAATTTTGACGAGTGAAACGGACAGGGTCAGCACTGTAGACTGTGCTAACACACTAATTACAGTCTGTTCCAACAAACTTCAGCCCTACAGAAGCTTGCATATAGAGCCCTCAGGAAGCCCACACACACTGACCCCATTTGACATGGAGCTCTGAGCTCAAGACACAAGAAAATTAAACATGTCAACCTCGACACCGCACACGGGACCTCAGGGGCTCCGTAATGAGAGAGAGAGCTGAACCGAGCCTCCAGAAGTTCGGGAGGAAGTTCTTGTATCATTAAGAAGTCATGTCACTGCGATGTGGAGTTTATCTTTCAGGAAACATTGTTTGTTGCCTCTCTCTCTCTTGTGCTCTAATGGCGTTTTTACCCACCATTCTTTAGTGCAGAGGTATGTTTGTGCTTGCACCACTAATCCCTCTCTTTTAATATTCCAATAAAGGCTCAAGGTTGCCTGATGGTTCGGCATCCTGATCAGGAAAATAATTTAATCACAGAGGATAACTGCCAGCTGAGCTCACACCAGGAGCACTTTTATCGAACTCGTTCTATTCTGATATACTTCATTTGTTTCATTATATTCTGTTCTTTTCCTTTTAGTTCTGTTCGACTGTCATGTTCTATTCTGGATTTATATCTTTCATTGTTTTCTGTTTTGTTCTTTCTGTTACATATTGGTTTGTTCCAAAGCTGTCTCATGGCAATTCATAACTTTTTTGATTTAGTGGCTATAATTCGTCATGAATTTGTACAATCTCATTCGTACAATTTAGTAAAATTTTTGGTACAATTTCATTCCCCAATGACGATTGGTTGTGTAGGGGTGGGGTTTGATGCCATGCCTCCTTTAAAAAAAAATCCTACATTTCGGTATGATTGAACTCATATGAAATTGTACGAATTAGTAACTTTTCATAAAGTAATCGCTTTTTTTAGTGTAATAAAGAATTGTATTCATTTGTCATTGCTGATTTGAAACATAATATTGACAAATAACTTTACCTGTACAGTACGACTCTTGTTTATACACTACCTGACAAAAGTCTTGTTGCCTATGCTTTTTTTTTTTATAAGTTTTAGGAACAATAAACAATAACTTGACTTCTAGTTGATCATTTGGTATCAGAAGTGGCTTATATAAAAGGTAAAGGCCTCTAGATTACGCTTATTTTACCAAAATAAAATATGATCGTGCCTTGATTTTAAATTATTTAATTAGGACAGTAAGGTCTGACTTTGCTTAGACAAAAGTATTATTTAACAGAAATAATGTACAGTATAGAATATAAAGTCATGGTGCAGTGGAAAAAGAATTAATGTTGTGTATGACTCCCATGAGCTTGGAGGAAAAATAACGTATTAATAAAGTCATGTGGAATGGCAAAGAAAGCGTTCT
Source organism: Danio choprae (assembly GCA_903798125.1). Classification (NCBI taxonomy): domain Eukaryota; kingdom Metazoa; phylum Chordata; class Actinopteri; order Cypriniformes; family Danionidae; genus Danio; species Danio choprae. The sequence continues at coordinate 2,391,566 of CAIGQW010003411.1, read as the reverse complement.
TGCAGGACTCCCAGAGTTCATCAAGATTCTTTGAATCTTCAATGCCTTCTCCTTCATCTTACCCCAGACATGCTCAATAATGTTCATGTCTGGTGACTGGGCTGGCCACTCCTGGAGCATCTTAACCTTCTTTGCTTTCAGAAACTTTGATGTGAAGGCTGAAGTATGTGAAGGAGCGCTATCCTGCTGAATAATTTGCGCTCTCCTGTGGTTTGTAATGTAATGGGCAGCACAAATGTCTTGATACCTCAGGCTGTTGATGTTGCCATCCACTCTGCAGATCTCTTGCACACCCCCGTACTGAATATAACCCCAAACCATGATTTTTCCTTCACCAAACTTGACTGATTTCTGTGAGAATCTCGGGTCCATGCAGGTTCCAATAGGCCTTCTGCAGTATTCTGCCGCTTATCCAAATGATCAACTAGAAGTCAAGTTGTTATTTGTTGCTTTTACAACTGGGATCGACAACAAGACTTTTGTCAGGTAGTGTATACTGTACCAAGAGAACTCCCAAGCAAATTGACTTGCCACGTAGTTGTTTTGCACCAGCCCTGCTCATTATTCCTCTAATTCCGGTGATAAAGGGTGACGGAGAGGTGAACGCTAGGGTTTATAGATGTTAAACATGTCACTTACCGAGTCATCTATGTAGATTAGAGTCCTAAACACAACAGAGACACAAGAGACACTTCACGGCGGTTGTGCCTTACAGATCTCACTCACACAGAGAGGACATCCATCACATTTATCTCAATTAAACACACATTGTAAACAAGCGGCTCCGATCTGATTAACCACACCGACTCAATCAGCGCGGGCGGACTCGTGGCAGATACAGATAGCAGGCATGAAATCCGGACACAAACGGATTATCACACACACCAGAGACGAACATTCGCCTTCTAATGAACAACCTTTGTGAGGCTTGTGTAAATGAGAAAAGCGAGAAAACAAAGTTAGAGGCGTCTCTTTAAATGCTCGCAAACAGCTCTCGGCTCTTTTGATCAGTATAGAGGCAGAGCTGTGAAATTACTGTCAGACTCTGCTCTAGGAGAGAAAAAGAGCACAATTCGCAGATCGCTTCATGCATGGTGTATTCTGCGACTGTCATGAAACATTTATAATAATAATATACACAAAAAAAATGTCATTAAATAAACGTGATTTTTTTATGCTTTTTGATCGTCTTGATCTTTCTTTTGACATGTTTTAACCTTATTTACAGATTTATTTCTCTATATATTATTTCAAACTGCTAAAATGTCAATAAAAGTCACTTTGTTAAACTAGAGTTGAATTCAACATCAGAAGTGGACAGAGCAGAGATCAGGGTTCCATAATGCTATTCACAACCGTAAATAAAAGGAAAACACAAAATACAGAAACTGTTAAATAACAGAGAGGTTTTTTTACAGTGTAACACGTTTATGAATACGAATGAACTTTTAGGCATGCTTATGACAACTGTCATTAAGTGTCATTAGCTCAGGTATGTCCTTTTAAATCAACCCAGGCTCGTTCTGAAAACGTACCGCTATATACATTTCTGGAAAGCTCCAAATACATCCCAGGAGCTACGTCTTTTTGCAGTTTTTGTTTTTACGAATCCACCAGAGGTCGCTGTGTACGCTTTTTTTTTAGATCTCAAATTTCTCTCTTTGCTATTCGCACCTACTCTTCTCACGTAAATCCACCAGAAGCCGCTGTCGACTGACTGAATGACTGACTGACTGATTGATCGACTGCCCCACCCTCCTCCTTCTCTAAACCCAACCAAAAGCGCCCACCCACTTTCCTAAATCCAACCGACAGTTTTCAAAAGCAATCCAGAAAAAGAAAAGCCATCGCCTGACTTTTACCATGTTTTCAGATTTTACCATCCTGTTTTTTTTTGGCTTCTTTTTTGGTCTTACCCGTTTTCTGGAACCATTCTTCGATGGGCTCGAACCCTGTCGTTGTGGTCAACTCCTCTCTGCGTCTCAAGTCCACCAATGTACATGTCGCGCAAACTGGCAAACTGGTAACATTGGGAAAACCGTCCATACATACATCCATAAGCGGTCAGCTGGTAAACACGAAAAGGAACAGCCTCATACCGCCCTGCAGCGTTCGTTTTAACCACGAATTGCAGCCATACGCACTTCTGGCGACATAATTCGCGATCTCCAGAAATGTATGTAGGGCTACGTTTTCAGATTGAGCCTATGTTGTTTTAGATGCAATTGTGACATGGTTTGAAATGTCTTTATGGTAACATGACATACTGTAACCTAATACATCAACCTGTCCTTGTATTTTTCAGGACAACTTTACATTATTAAGAAAGCATAACTTGTCATAAAGATTACATTGTTTGATGTCTTTGTTATGACTAAATCATAACCTGTTTTGGACATTATCAAGACAACATAACTTGCCATATAACTGTCATAAACATGATTGTCATGAGGCCATTATAATTGTGTCATGAATTTTATTTCAGAAAAAATGTGTGTCCAACAGGTGGTTTGTCAAGCCTACTCACCTGCATGGAGCACACTCATGCATCTTACCGTTATTTGTTGTGTATGCTTTACTAAAAAGATAGGTCTTTAATCTAGTTTTGAACTGAGAGAGTGTCTCTGAGCCTCGGACATTATCAGGAAGGCAATTCCAGAGTTTAGGAGCCATAGCTATTCTGGGTACTTTTTTCTGGGTAAAAAGTGAGCAGAAAATTATTCATGACAGTTATAATGGCCTCATGACAATCATGTTTATGACAGATTTATGACATGTTATGTTGTCCTGATGATGTCCAAAACAGGTTATGATTTAGTCATAACAAAGACATCTCAAGGGGGAAACAGGAGATATTAAATGTCAATGTGAAAATGAAGTACTTTAAATGAAAATAGGAGTTATATAACCAAACATAGAAGCAAACATATAAAGCCCATTTCTAACTAAATGTCTGGCGCATTAGGACAGGAGGAGTGTGTCCAACAGGTGGCTTTTCAAGCCCACTCGCCTGCATGGAGCACACTCATGTGTCATCCAGTTATTTGTTGTGTATGCTTTACTAAAAAGATGATGATATGATTTAGTCCTAACAAAGACATCTCAAACAATGTATTCTTTCCATTTAAAATAACAACTGACTTAATGTGAGTTGTCATAAGCATTCATAAAATGTCCTTAATTTCTTCATTTCTTTCCTTCACGATTTTAAAGGTGTAATTGCAGTCTTATGAACACCCCGATTTTTAGAAGGTAGATCTATGAGCCACTTTCACACATGCACACTCATAGATTTTTCCAGAAAAATACCTGTAACTTTCCATAAAGAGATCATGTGTGAAGAGGCCCTTAAATACAAAAAAGAGAAGTTTCCAGAAAGAGAAGGGATACGATTTCTGTACTGCTAGCTAGATTTGTTTAGTCAGCTTATAATGCAGAGGTCCTCAACCCTTCTCCTGGAGATCTACAGTATAGTCCTGCAGAGTTCATCTTCAACTCTGATCAAACACAACTGAGCCAATGAAGTAGGATCTGAAGGAGCACTTGATAATTACAGGCAGCTGTGTTTGATCAGGGTTGGGACTGAACTTTGCAGTAGGATTGACCTCCAGGACTTGCAAGGGTTGAGGACCTCTGACTTAAGCCCGGCTTACACTGTGTAATTTTTAATAATCCCTTATTATTGTAGCTTGTCATACTGTATGAAGGTGATCATCATGCTACACTGTATGATCTCAGTTTTCATAATGTTAGACAGAACAACAATCAAAATGTGCCAAACACAGTCTCATGCTGTGTGCCAAACACAGTCACATGCTATTCTGCGATGCGGAAGTGCGCTCGTTTTTGCGATTGTTTTAGAACTTCCAATTCAGTTGCCTATGGGTGAAATGACTAGGAATAATAAACCTCAGAAAACCGTCAAACTACTTTCTCTATAAACAAGTGTTTATGACTATACAGACAAAGAAGAATAATATAATAAGAAAATATCTGTTTGCAACATCAAGCGGTAGAACGAGCTGTTTTTAACCTCTAAAATGAATAGAAATGAATGAGACCGTAAATCTCGAGTCAAAAAGATTCAAATGGCTGCACCAGCTCGTATGCGAAGAATAAGGTGAATAAGAAGTCACACAAAAGAAGTCACAGGAAAGTGTTTGAAAACTTCTGACATGGCCAGAACTTTGTTGGATTGACATTTTGATTCAACACAGGCTCATTGTGATTATGTACCCCCATATACATTTCTGGAGAGAACAAATTATGTAGCCAGATGTACATATGACTGCATTTCGTCTTTAAATCGAATGCTACGGGGCGGTATGATGCCACAGACAGCTTCTGTTTCTTTTTTGCACTACCAGCTGAACGTTTACCTCCGTGTGGATGGCTTTTCCGCTGTTACCAGTTTGCTCAAATAAACAAGTAAATAATAGGGTGAGAATGTTTTTAGATCTGAAAAACGTGGAAAAAATCAGGCGGCCATAAGGGCTTTTCTTTTTCTGAATTGCTTTTGAAAACACTCGGTTGGGTTTAGTGGGTGTAGGGGGTGGGTGGGGCTATTGGCCAGTCGGTCGGTCAGTCGGTCTGTCTGTCAGTTGACAGTGGCCTCTGGTGGATTTACACGAGAAGAGCAGGCGCTAATGACACTCTGAGATGACAATTTGATGATCTGAAAAGTGTACACAGCGTCCTCTGGCGGATTCATCGAAAAGAAACAATGCAAAAATTTCCTTCTGGGACGTATTTGGTGCTGTCCAGAAATGTATGCAGGGGTACGTATCAATAACGAGCCTGGGTTGTTTTAATTGCAACGGTCATTAGTTGTCTGTGAACATGTCAAACTAATGATCAAAGACTACAGATGTTAGCCTATAGGATTATAGGAATCCTTTAGGATTTCCTAAATAGGACAGTGTGAGCCGGGCTGTTTGTTGTTTTGACCATTTATTTGTATTATATTTAATCCAATTCAATTTTGATAAAATATAAGTTAACTTATTTGTTTTTTGTTAGGACTACATGAAAGAATTTTGTTGGCATAACTAATTGGCTTGGGCAACACGGTGGCTCAGTGGTTAGCACTGTCGCCTCACAGCAAGAAGGTCGCTGGTTCAAGTACGGGCTGGGTCAGTTGGCATATCTGTGTGGAGTTTGCATGTTCTCCCCATGTTGGCGTAGGTTTCCTCTGGGTGCTCCGGTTTTCCCCTCACAGTCCAAAGACATGCGCTATAGGTGAATTGAATAAACTAAATTGACCGTAGTGTATGTGTGTAAATGAGTGTGTTTGGATGTTTCCCTGTACTTAGTTGCAGCTGGAAGGGCATCCCTTGTGTAAAACATGTAGATTGGCGGTTCGTTTCGCTGTGGCGACCCCTGATGAATAAAGGAACTAAGCCGAAGAAAAATTAATGAATGAACATAAACTAATTGTGTTCACTTAAAAAATTACATTTGTTGCTTGTTCAAACTATTTATTTCATAATGAGCTGAAAATTCTTAAGTTTATTTTGGGACAACTAATTGTGTATGAATAATTTGTATTTTAATTAAGTGAATTTATTCAGTTTGTGTTGGGACAACATGTAGGAATTGTGTGAAACTCAGCATTTTTTTTTTACAGATGTGTTGTTCCCAGCATGCTTTTAAAGGGATTACATTAAAAGGGGGGAAATGTTGACAGTACAGTAAGTGTAATCCTAAGTGTTTCGCATGAATAGAAAGACTTGTTAATTTCAATAAAAATATTTAGTTTTGAGGTTATCACTGTGCTCATGCTTAGGGTGCTTTCATATGGAGATTGAGTCGTTGCATAATTCTAAATAAATATACAATATCTTCCACAAATAAGTGTAAAGCGATTGACTAAAACATATTAACATAATAGAATAAGGGCGTCGACCCCAGATGAATAAAGGGACTAAGCCGAAAAGAAAATGAATGAATGAATGAATAAAATAAACAGAATGAGGTTTTTTTTTACGAACATATTAAATTTACCAATGAAAACACAACTTTTCCTGGCATTTATGTGTGTTTTGCATCCAGTGCATCTGAGATTGAACAGATAGATGTGCGCATTTGAACATTTTGAGACATTTTATGGCAATAACACACATTTGCATAAAGCTTGAGTGAAGTTGTAGGAACAGGAATCTTATTTGTTCACATTTTCAAAACAAAAGAAGCAGTTAATTAGCGCTTTCAAGCAACGCATCCTAAACCTCTGATCTCAGAACAGGGCTAAAAGAGAACAAAGCCTCACAGTGAGATTATAGCAGAAAAGGTCAATAACGCTTGTCCGGCACAATTAACACATTTCTCTGCATGATTAAATATGTTATTTGCAGGGCGAGTGAATTAAAACAGGTTGTTCTGCGAATCATTAATGCTCTGTGTGATGAAGTGAGCTTACAAACACTGGGTGTGAAATTGTAAAGTAACTACACTAGATGAAAAAAGCAAAACAAACAGGCTTCATTTAAAAATATGCCCATTGAGGTAAATCCTATCCTTTTCCGGTCATGTACGTATATACAGTAATATATGGGGAGACTGGGGTAAATAGTCAATTTCTCTAAAGTGTATGTTTGGTAATGATTCACTTGAAGGGGGTGTTTATAAGACTGTCATGACACCTTTATAATCATGACATGACTTATTATTTTAAAAAAAAGTAAATATCCAAAATGAGATTGATACATCTTGAATATGAATGATATTTTAGGCATGCTTATGACAACTGCCATTAAGAATCATTCAATTGTTATGTCATTAATTATTACATTTGTTACAAAGAATTCTGGAGGGACTTGAAAAACTCAACTTTCTGCTTTTATCACATGAATTAATACACTAAATACATTGTGCACATTTCTATTACTGTTTTTAGTACATTTATTTGCCTAAATATGTACACGCACACACACACACACACAGTCTGCACTTCCTTATTATTAAAAAAAAAAGTACATATCCAATATGAGACTGACGCATCATGAATATGAAAGATATTTTAGATTTACGTTTACGATTTAGATTTAGATTTACATGCTTATGTATCATTTATTTATTTATGTCATTTTAAATACAAGGTTGGCATTGTTTGAGATGCCTTTGTTATGACACAATTATAATGGCCTTATGACAATCATGTTTATGACAGATTTATGACAAGTTTTGTTGTCTTTGTAATGTCAAGACACTGACAGGGTCTCAAAGCAAAGGAGTCAATTTTTTTCATTTAAAATGACAACTGAACTAATGACACAAATGTCATAAGCATGCAGACAATTTCATTAACATTCATGACGTGTCATGCTTATAAAGGTTTCATGACAGTCTTATGAATATCCACTTCAAGTAAAGTGCTGCAGAATGCCTCTTAAGGATAAACAATGTGAATGTATTTGTAAATAATCTGAGTTTAAAAAAAAATGCTTTTCAAGACCTATCCTGCAACAAAAATACATTTAAAAAATAATGATAATTTCCAAGTTTGTCCATGCATTAATGCATGATTGTGTAGTTTGACTGGTTCAGTTGTTAACCTGTTTACCAAACAGTTAGCAAACAGAAAATGTTTTAATATTTTCATTTGGGGTTAAGCAACAGAGTTCACGTGTAGCATTTTTTTATTATTTACATGTTCGAAATCTATATAAAAAATAAAAAAATTAATAAATAAACTAAACTATAATTTGTATACTACTACTACTTCTACTACTACTACTACTACTACTACTACTACTACTAATAATAATAATAATATTAAACATCATTTGGCACAATGATGACAGGATACTTAGGATGACAGATAAATAAGTCATAAAAACTTGCAAAATATGTAAAGTATGCAAAATATGTAGCTGCAAACAAGATGATACAGGGAATTGTTTGGATGAATTGAGCTATTTCAACTGATTCAATCTGAACCAATCAAATTAATTTCATCTTCTCATATATAATTAAAAGTGTAAATGGTTATTGCTCAATATGTGTGTGTTCAAATACTGAAGATTTGGGGAAATAAAGGAATACTTGCATTCAGCAAGGTTGCATTAATGTTATTAAAAGTCACTGTGAAGACATTTGTAATTATAACATTTATGTTACAAAAAGGTCACACGGTGGCTCAGTGGTTAGCGCTGTCGCCTCACTGCAAGAAGGTCGCTGGTTTGAGTCCCGGCTGGGTCAGTTGGCATTTCTGTGTGGACTTTGCATGTTCTCTCCGTGTTGGCGTGGGTTTCCGCCGGGTGATTTGAAAAAACTAAATTGGTCGTAGTGTATGAGTGTGAATGAGTGTGTATGGGTGTTTCCCAGTGCTGGGTTGTAGCTGGAAGGCAATCCACTGTGTAAAACATATGCTGGATAAGTTGGTGGTTCATTCCACTGTGGTGACCCCTGATAAAGGGACTAAACTGAAGGAGAATGAATGAATGAATGAGTGTGACAGAGTTCTTGAGGAACTGTATTAAAAGTTTTCTGCTTTTAATCGCATGAATTAATACATAAAATACATTATGCACATTTTTATTACTGTTTTAGTACGTGTATTTGCCTAAATATATATGCACACAAACACACACACAAACATTCTGCATTTTCTTATTATTTAAAAAAATATATCCAAAATACATATCCAAAATGAGACTGATAGTTTCAGGCTGCAGTACCTGATACTTTTGTTCTGCAAATTGAAATTCTGAGCTCCTCCATGAATATCATCTCTGTGCTTTTCCTTCATCAGAGGAGACAGAAGAATGAGTGACTCTGCCCTATCATAAATCTGAAATGAAGAGGATGATGTCCCGTCATCAGTCAGTCTGTAATGATGGGCTCTCTTTTGAAGGCGGGAGGCCCAGGGGCCCCATTTGGGCAGCCATTATAAATGAGGCTTATCATAGTAGCATAAACTGTCATTCAATCACACTCAGTCTGTCCTCTATACATCCTTTTATCAGCCTCTGTCTGTGCTTCATCTACACACACACACACACACACACACACACACACACACACACACACATGCATTCACATGTCATTAAAATAACACTTTCACAGTCAGGTGTTTAAATGATGCACACAAGGGTAATTCTCATTCTAATAAATGATCAAGCAAATAGTAATATGAATCACATTTATATGCATGAAGGAACTGCATGTCTGTTAATGCATTGAAAATGGTCACTTGGTGTTCAGATTAGCCGAAAGAAAACAGTTATTGTGCTCTTGACTCATTAATAACCATAACAACCGTCAGCTCTGTATATTGGTTGGATCCAAGATAATGTGAACTTTGGGATGTACATAGAAGGATACAATGGATAAAAGTGCAATAGTGAAAAGCATTTTGCCCTTAATAAGTGTCATGTTTTTAAACAAACTAGCTTGTTTGGCTAGTTGAAAAAAAAAAGCATATTGCGGCAATCAATCACGGACTCACAAGGACTGATTTATAAATCAGTTCTTGAGCTTTTGACTCTTTAATGACCATAACAATCATCAGCTCTGTATATTGGTCGGATCCAAGATAATGTGAACTTTGGGATGTGCATAGAAGGATACAATGGATAAAAGTGCAATAGTGAAAAGCATATTGCGGCAATCAATCACAGACTCACTCACAAGGACTGATTTATAAAAACAACAGTCAATGACTGTTAGTTTCTGAATCAGTCAAGTTTGATTAACAAATCTGTTGTGTGAATAATTCACATAAAGATGGTCAGTGTTTAGACTAGCTGAATGAAATCAATTCTTCTGGTCTTGACTCATCGATAACCATGACAACCCTGGATATGGGCCGGATCCAAGATCACATGATCTTTGGGAAGTGCATAGAAGGAAAAAGTGGGTAAAAGTGCAATAGTGCAAATCATTTTCAGCCAGTGATCGGCCAGATCCAGTGCTGATTTATTTGGCATTAAACTAGTTTAAAATCACATACCTATGTGGGATTTTTACTGGATAACAAGTCTCTCGTGATCACGACTGGTCAGTGTATTAAATAGATTCACTTTAGCTTATATTGTATTCTCTTTTTAATTTGAGCTGAGCTGATAAATGGATCGTGCAATGCAACGTTTCACACAAAGTGCTATTTTGTTTCCCTGTTGATGTGTTTGCCAGTTAACATGTATTTATCATGCACAAAAGAATCATAATGTCATATGTTAGGCAGATTGGAAGTGGCACCAGCAGGATTTCTAACAAAACTTTGTGTCACCAGCAGAAAAAAAACAGACCACAAAATATTTATTTAATTTAATTTATTTTTATTTTATTTTGTTTTATTTTATTTTATTTTATTTTATTTTATTTTATTTTATTTTATGTAAAATTATTAGTCAAACATTTATACGATTATGCTCAAAGCATATCAGCATCTTTAATTTATTTACTTATTTATTTATTTATTTATTTATTTGTTTGTTTGTTTGTTTGTTAAGGAAATGTTACAGAACTTATTCTATACTAAATAACTTCTTTACTGTGTCATATTTTGTTTCTTGTATTATTTATTTAGTTAAAATAGTACAAAACCAGATCATAGTAATTGGACCTTTCATGTGTCATACATAAGTTCCTCTATTAAGCCCATTATTGATTTCATCTAAAAATTAAAAACCATAATGACAGTACTTTACCAGAATGAGGGAGACAAATTGCAGGTTTTAACCAGGCTGAGTAAATTGCAGAAATTCATTGTTTTAGAAAAAGTAGCAGCGGTTGTAATTTGGAGCGTGGAGGCGGTGGTGAACAGGATTTTTGTTGCTCTGCTAACTGACCCTGCAAACCTCTAAATGCAGCTGTTAATAATGATATTTTTGTTCTGTCCCTCTTTCTCTCAGTCCCTCTCATTCAGTCTGTCTCGCTCTCAATTTGTTTGTTTTTTGTGCACTGTTTTTCTGCTAATGGGTGTTTCTTCAACTGTATGTGCACTTTTGGCCCTGTGGGCTTTTATAAATTATACTCCTTTAAAGCATACTTTTAACACCTTCATTTCTCCACTAACAATGCCCAGTGGTATAATGTGTGTACACATGAGTGTTTCTTTTTTCTTGTTTTTATATATGTGTAATTTCACGAATTTTGAATGCTCTTTTTCACATTTATTTCATAATCTGAAAAAATCTAAGGTTTATTGTAATGATGTAGGCGGCACAGTGGCTCAGCAGTTAGCACTGTCACCTCACAGCAAGAAGGTTGCTAGTTTGAGTCCCGACTGGGCCAGTTGGCAATTCTGTGTGGAGTTTGCATGTTCTCTCTGTGTTGACGTGGGTTTCCTCCCGGTACTCTGGTTTCCCCCACAGTCCAAAGACATGCGCTAGAGGTGAATTGAATAAACTAAATTGTGTGTAGTGTATGAGTGTGTGTGAATGAGAGAGTGTATGGAGGTTTCCCAGTACTGGGTTGCTGCTGGAAGGGCGTCCGCTGCGTAAAACATATGCTGGAATAGTTGCTGGTTCATTCCGCTGTGGTGATGATAATAAATGATTATAATAAATGATTCAGTGTTTCCTTGACTCACCCAGCAAAGCTGTCACTATAGTTTCTGAATGAATCAGCATTGTTGAGCAAATCTACTGCATGAATTATTCACTGAATCACCTCACAAAGACAGTCATTTGGTTTGTTTCTGAGTAAACCTAAAGAAGTGGCATGTGGTCAGTATCAGATCAATGAGCGTTTCAACCTCAAACCAATGTCTTTTGGATAGCAGATTTAAATCTATTCAAAACCCAGTATTCTCAGAGAAATGTAAAGTGTAAATTGTGAAGCTGATTGATTAAACCACAGGTATGCTTCATGGCAGCCAGTTCAAGGGGGAGAAATAATTGATTAGACTGTTTATTTTGTTGGATTAAAGTCTTTCTTCTCAGCCGCCTGCACATTTTATCTGCTAAACAAAGTCTCTCCAGTGCTGTAAGATGGTATAGCCATTCAGAGTGCAGACTATAAAACATTCAGCGTTTGAGATTTCCTAAGACTTTATTCTGAAGATATAGATTCTTTTTTTTTTCAAACATATTCTTCTCTTCTGAACACAAAAAAATTATAATAATAAAGCCATTTTACTGTGATTTAATTAATTAATTCATTTAAATTAATTAATTTGAAATTAAATATTAATTAAAATAAATACTCAATACCAACACACTTATGTATATGTTATATATATATTCATTCATTCATTTTCATTTCGGCTTAGTCCCTTTATTAATCTGGGGTCGCCACAGCGGAATGAATGACTTGTGGGGGAAACCGGAGCACCCGGAGGAAACCCACGCCAACACAGGGAGAACATGCAAACTCCACACAGAAACGCCAACTGACCCAGCCGAGACTCGAACCAGCGATCAGCGACCTTCTTGCTGTGAGGCGAACGTGCTACCCACTGCGCCACTGTGAGGCCCATATATATATATATTCATTCATTCATTTTC
>CAIGQW010003411.1:2358915-2369114 GCA_903798125.1 Danio choprae | reverse complement strand
ATATATATATATATATATATATATATATATATTATGAAATATTTAATATTGTGAATTGATTATAATGACAAGCACAGTCACATTGCACTGAAAGATTCAAACTTCAGTTTTCAAAATGGGAAAATAAAATAATAATAAAACATTTGGTAACACTTTACTAATCTATTTACTAATGGTAATACTTTACTATCACTATTTACTTTTAGTTTATTATTACATAACAATACATTTGTTACATCATTTAATAATCTTAATTTAATAATGGTAATTTAGTAATGGTAATAAAGACTGATTTTTAGTTCATGTTAACTCATAGAAATAACTTAACAACTTTTATTTTATTAATATCTTAAAACTGTATACAATTGTAACCTATTTTTTTTACCAATAAAATCCAAAGAATAGCATTGTTAGAAATCTAAAAAGTAAAATATTACTTTTGAAAAAAAAAACATAACAATAACAACAATATAATAATAATAATAATAATAATAATAATAATAATAATAATAATAATAATAATAATAATAATAATAATAATAATAATAATAATGTATACTTGCTGAATAATATTGTTAATTTCCACACCAAATATTCACTCATTTAATTTAATAAAGCATTGTTTTATTAAAAGTTTTATTATCAGGATTGAAAATAAATATGACTTGATAATGAAATAATCAAATAGAAGTTTACTCTCTTTTTTGCACATCTGTGTGCAAGAATTTAATTAAATATTAACTAATTTAACAAATTTTAACCAAAAAATCCAAAGAATAGCACTGTTAGAAATCTAAAAAGTAAAACATTACTAAAAACAAACAAATAAATAAATAAATAAATACTACTGCTACTACTACTACTACTACTACTAATAATAATAATAATAATGTATACTTGCTGAATAATATTGTTAATTTCCACACCAAATATTCATTCATCTAATTTAATAAAGCATTGTTTTATTAAAAGTTTTATTATCAGGATTAAAAATAAATATGACTTGATAATGAAATGATCAAATAGAAGTTTACTCTCTTTTTTGCACATGTGTGTGCAAGAATCTAGTTAAATATTAACTAATTTAACTCTTGGCGCATTATACAATGTCTTTGTTTTAAATGTTTCAAAACTGTTTATTTCCTAAATGAATTGTTCATGTTTAAAGTGTCTGACTTTTGAACCTCACTGCACCTTTGAACACGTAGCAACACTTTGTGCATTCATTTTTTATTGTTTGGAGTTTAAACAATGTCCAGCACCTATATTTGAGGTCCATTATGCAGCAATGGCTGTCGTGCTCATCTGTTCATAAACTACTTACATGGCTGAATTCACTTGATTCAAAAGTCCCTTGATTTCACACTCCACTTCTACATTAGCCTGTTTAACGCAGACAAATGTATCACACAAGCACGCAAGATCATCATTTATTTAATCCTTAACCATTTTGCTTGCTTTGGGGAAGTTGCGAGAAGTTTTGCAATGATTAAAATTTATGAACAAAATGACATGCAGGAAAAATAGCACATACGGTTTCTGCTCTGGTGTGTTTCAGAAGGATATTTGATGCCATATTATTCATAAGAGCATTTTTCAGATGTTCAGTGCGTGCGATGGTGTTATCTTCTTGAAAAGTGTGGCCATTGTGAGTTCATGAATAATGTTTTCGGCTCTGTTCGCACATGGAAATAATATACAAGACTATAAAGACATTGTATGTTGAAGGTTTTTTTCATGTATACTTTATATATGAAGAGTTATTGCTGTATCGAGTTAAGATTTTACACACTGACCTCGAATGAGTACTGAAAGGCAGCTCACAATCTGTAGTTGTTTAGTTGTGGTCAGAGAAGTGTGCTTTTGTGTGTGTGCGTGTGTGCGTGTGTGTGTGTGTGTGTGTGTGCATGCATTTGTTTTTTTTGACATATGAGGATATGTATAATACCATAGGTATGACATATGTATTACATGAAGGTGGTGAAATATGAGGACATTGCTGATGTTCTCATTTCTCAAAAAGCTTATAAATCACTGAGGGTTTTTTTTAGAAAGTAAAACTGTACACAGTTTCCTGTGAGGGTTGGGTTTAGGGGTAGGGTGGTTATGGCAATACAAAACACAACTTGTACCATATATAAACAATGGAAACCTATGTAATGTCCCTACAATTCACAAAACAAGTGTGTGTGTGTGTGTGTGCGTGCGTGCATGCGTGCGTGCGTGTGTATTTTCATATTCACTGCATTTTTTAATCCTATTGAAATAACAACTAAATAACTAAATATATATTGCATATTAAAATTTTACAATTGGTTTGCAATTGAACATAACTTTTTCAGACTTAAATGTATTTTATAATGGTTTTTTTCTTGTGGTGCAAAACTGAATTATTATATGAGGCTCGTATGATCCTTCAGAAATCATTATAATATTAAATGTTGCTGTTTATTAATGCTAAACACAACTGCGTTGCTTAATCCTAAACTGCAGACAATGCAAAGTGATATAAAAGTAATACAAAACACCATTGCAAATGATGATGAAACAATGCAATGAACATTAATGTAACAACGTGAGATGTTTTGCTTGTGTTTTGGAGTCATTGGTGTTCTCTTTGTGTCTTATATTTACTTTTTAATTACTGTTCAATACAAGAATTTTGCCTCAACCAGTTTAGTTTTGATCCTGCAAACATTACAAATTCGTTAAATTAATTCTGGGAGTGCCAATTTACATTTTTACACTGTAAATTACATGATGACTTGTTTTTGTCTACTTTTTTTTCAAACTAAATTTAACAGTAATTCACTATAAAACAATTAATTATAATATAGTTATATATAATATATAGATTTTGTACAGTATTATGTAAGAAATAAAGCCAAAATTAGGCCTGTCACAACATCTATTTTTGTTGTACGATATATTGCACCAAATATTTATTGCAATAAACTATATTATTGTAATTTTAAGCCCATTTTATGCCACTCGTTATATAATGTCAGAATGACAATATAATATCATCACGATGCAAGTACACTCTTCAAAAGAACACATCATATTTTATTCTTAAGAATATTTAATGTAATTATAGTCATTTTAACAATGTAATAATTGGGTATTGGAATCAGAATGTGAAAACACAGATCCTAAACAAATAATAATAATAATAATAATAATAATAATAATAATAATAATAATAATAATAATAATGTTAACAAAAAAGTCTGAGGTACAAAAACGAACAGAGGATGCGATATCTGCTACCAGATTTATTTTCAGTTGTCAGACACCCACATGAAAATATACTTAAGTAATTTATAGTAATTATAGCATACTATAGTTTTTATTTAACCAAACTGACACTGACACATCCAATAGAGTTAGAGATGTTGCTAAAATGTTGCTCGAGTTGGTTTTTATGTATGGGCAATATATATTGCATCACCAAAAATGATTGAGGACATGTGTTGTGCGATGAGTTAATACATTAATTATTGTGACAGGCCTAGCCAAAATATCTAATTCACTATATAAATTCTTACATTAATTAATATTTGTATACAGTGTGTTGTAAGGAATAAGGCCAAAATATTTGGTTGCTAGCATTACTTGTTAAAACATTACTGATCAAAACAAATGCAACACCAGATACCTTCCACTCACCTGTCTTGTTTATAAATACTGACGTAGTGGCTATTTACAACTTCAGAGTCACTTCTGTATTCCATACACACACACACGCACGCACGCACACACACACACACACACACACACACACACACACACTAAAGAATAATTTCAGGGATAATTTAAGGGATAAGCACATAAGCCCATGAGAAATGAAGCGAAATTTGGCAAGTTAAAGATGCACAGGAAGACCCAACAGTACTTAAATGTCACTTCCTGAAGGGACAGAAGAAAATCCGCTGAAGTGCTTGTTCAGCATGAGAGAGAGAGAGAGTAAGAGTGAGTGAGATGAGAGAGAGTGAGAGTGTCATCTGGCACTCTGCAGACTTCAGCTACTGGCACAAATCAGCTAGTGTGGTGTTTCAGTTCCAAAACCAGGCTTGTGGAAACAATCTGAAGAGATTACAGTAGCAGAAAGTCCCATGGAGGCTCACGTTTGCCAATTCTGCTTCACACACACTTGAGCATATGAGCAGAAAGGCTGACATTATAAACATTTTTATATACTGTATGCAGATATGGACAAAAAAGAGAGAATTTTCAGTTCTTCTGAATTCACTAGATTTATTACTCTGTAATAACCCCCCCTCTCAAGAATTGTGTTGGTTCAGCTCATTTTAAATAAGTAGTTTGAACAAGCAGCACTTTTTGCGTGTATGGGTTTTAGCTAAATGTTAAAGGGTTAGTTCACCCAAAAATGACAGTTGTTATTAATTCCTCACCCTCGTGTCATTCCAAACCCCTCGAGACATTCGTTCGTTCTTCAGAACACAAATTAAGATATTTTAGATGAAATCCACGAGCTCTCTCATCCTCCGTGGATATAGCAATGGTGCAGATTCGTTCAAAGTCCAGAAAGGTAGCAAAAACATCCTCAAAACAGACCGTATGCCCTCAGTGGTTCAATCCGAATATTATCAAGTTATGGAAATATTTTTGTGTGCACATAAAACAAGAATAACAACTGTATTCAACAGTTATATTATATAGCTCCTGTTAGGTTTTTAGTCTTTCAACTATTGTGTGAAGGATGATAACCCATTTCGTCCTAAGCTTCAGGGCTTTATTGCTAAATGTCATTTTAGAGCTATAATCAAGTCTTGAGTCACCGATAGTTGAATAATGAAGTTATTAATATAGTTATAGAAGAGGTTATGCATGTGTGTCTCTCAACAATGTGCAGTAGTATGACCTCTACTAATAATGAAACAAAATTTAAATGTAAGACAAGTGCATTTATATAGTCTTGAGCCAATTATAGCGCGCACACACACACACACACACACACACACACACACACACACACACACACACACACACACACACACACACACACACACACACACACACAGCATCAATGCAGTTATTAGCAATAGAGTCTTTGTTTTTTTACTTTTCTAGGCTGTGAAATTACTGAAATAACTCAATGTGATGATATGGATGTGGTCAGGTCCTGCCTGGAACTACCAGAATTTCTAATTTATTGGAAAATGCACACCTTAAAATGTTCATCAGCCATTCACCGTAGCATAATAAGGTTTCAATTACTAAACAGAACATCACTGAGAGACCTTCATGATGTAGTGATGGGATAAACCAAGCTTTCCAAACCTTTGAAACAATTAAACCATGTAAATGCGACAAAAACTCAGGCAAACCATGCATTAGAATTGACTTTTTACAACATATTGCTAACTTTAAATTGAAAGAATAACCTATAAATGCACTGAGCTTATTCTGAGATGTGTGACTTTTGACCTTGTACTACTTTTCTGTACTGCTCCAAGACTCATTTCATGTATTTGTTTATGAAATAATAAAATGTTTAGTGAGGTGTATTTTTTAAATATGTTACTTGAGCATCTATAACTTTTTTTTTTTTTTTTTAGCATTATAAACTCTAGATGATGGATAGTAAAGCCCCAATTGTCTTCTTTCCAAAGATACATGAACTGTGAATGTGGCCCAAATTATTCAGCAACTGTTATTGTTTTAGTTTGGGAAGGTCATTTTTGAGATAATGCCTCTGACGGTGAGTTATGAAGTTGTGAAAATATTTTTGTGTGCACATAAAACATAATGCCTCTGACGGTGAGGGAAAGAAGGACACCGATATAGTCTCAGAAAACTGTTTGCAGAAATCTAGTCTTGCATGCTATCTTCATCAAATTTGAAATATAAAACCATGAGGCACTTGTCTTTCAAGGCTTATTTAAGGTTATTACATGACTGATTTCATGTGTTTGTATATGGAAAAACAAATATTGAACACAGTATAATTTTTCTTTCTCATTACTTTATAATGTATTACTTTATTTATTTATTTTTTTGCATGAAACTTTCCAGATGGACCATAGTGAAGCTCAAAGTGTCTTCTTTCCAATGATACCTATTTTTTTGTTTGTAGCTGTTTGGGGTCAAAAACTGTTACTATGTAAAATTAGGTAGGTGTAGATCCCCATAAGTGAGTGCTGGCTAACAGGTTATCATTAAATATTAATAAGCATAATATGCGTTCTTTTATACACTTTCAAGGCTTATGTATCCATGGTGGCTTCTGCTAAACAGGCCAAAAAGATACTGTTATTACTTTTGTTCCTTTTCTTTTTACAAATGTCTCATTAAGGCAAGGCAAGTTTATTTACATAGCACATTTCATACACAGTGGCAATTCAAAGTGCTTTACATAAACAGGAATACAAGAGACAAGTGTATAAGAAAATAAAAACAAATAATAACAGATAAAAACAGATTAAAATGTGTTAAAACAGGTTATAAAAGAATGAAAAAAGAAAAGAAAGACATAATAGTGTGATCTGTCGGACGTAGCACAGTGCTCATTCAGTAAAGGCACAGCTAAACAGATGTGTTTTAAGTCTTGATTTGAATGTGCCTAATGTTGAAGCAGATCTGATCATTTCTGATGGATTCACCCTGCTTTGAATTAAGTCTTGGACATTCTAGTTTATATTAACCTAATGATCTGAGTGATCTGTTGGGTTTGTATTCAGTGAGCATATGTGTAATGTATTGAGGCCCTAGGCTATTTAGTGATTTATAGCCAAGTAGTAATACTTTAAAATCTATATAATCTATTCTGAATGTAACTGGGAGTCAGTGTAAAGACCTGAGGAGAGGTGTGATGTGCTCTGATTTTCTGGTTCTGGTCAGAATCCTGGCTGCAGCGCTCTGGATGAGCGTTTACAGTTATGGTTGGGTTTAGGGGTAGGGAATAGGTATGGATTACATTTTCGAACAAAAATGATGTTCCAGGATCTACATAGATGTTAATCCAGGATCGCATCGTACTTGGCAAAATCATGACGTGCGCTTCGAAAGCAGCATCATTATCATGATGCTACAGTAGATGATTTTACCTGATTTTGCATTAATGACTGCTTCAGGCACTTTTAGAGAATCAGATATGTTTACTACTGTTCTCAACATTGCTGATGCTGTGTGATGTCCTGAAAACAGCGGTGTTGCAAACAGCTTTTCCATCAACTGATGAGCTTGTATCAGCCTTTCAGCCATTAATTGTATTTTCAAAGGACAATCAGAACAAAGCGGACCAAAAGCTAAAAAGCTGCGGGAAACCGTGAGGAATGTTTAGTTCTCTCCATGTGAAACAGCATCTCTTCTTTTATTTGCTCTGATGTTTCTGATAAATCAAAATCCAATCACTCTACACACTCTCTTTGTGTTTTTCAGAGCTTCACCCCATGCCCACAAATGTCTGTTGTTTACTATTATACTACACAAGCGGAAACACATACTGACTTGTGTATGAATACAGTGCTCTCCACTAATATTGAAGTAGGAAATTTGAGAAAAGATGGGTGTGAAAAACGTCTTGATTTGTTTTAAACCGTTTGACCGTCAAATTATTAACACAGGGCACGATTGCCTCACAGCAAGAAGGTCGTTGGTTCGAGCCTCGGCTGGGTCAGTTGGCATTTCTGTGTGGAATTTGCATGTTCATCTTGTGTTCACGTGGGTTTCCTCTGAGTGCTCCGGTTTCCTCACAATCCAAAGACAACTGCGTATCTTTAAATTGTCCATAGTGTATGTGTGTGAATGAGTGTGTATGGATGTTTCCCAGTGATGGGTTGCAGCTGGAAGGGCATCCGCTGTGTAAAACATATGCTGGATAAGTTGGCGGTTCATTCCGCTGTGTCGACCCCAGATTAATAAAGGGACTAAGCCGAAAAGAAAATGAATGAATGAATGAATGAATGAATGAATGAATGAATGAATGAATGAATGAATTATTGATACAGCACAGTTCTATCAAAAACAAATATCTTCAATAAATATATGTGTACCACAATTATATGAGCAAAATATTTCCAGTACATTTCCTTTGATACTTTTTTCTCTTTTTTTGTAGTACACCTGGATGAGCTGATGGTTGTTGAGATTCACAAAATGGATTTAAGAAAATAACACAAACACTGAAAATGTCATTTTCTACCATCAGGTCAATAATTAAGAAATTTCAGTCAACTGGAAGAGTTATGAAAAATATCTATCTTGTCCCCGCACACTGTTAGGAGGAGGTTTGGAAGTCCAAAATATCTCCAAGAATCACAGCTAGAGAATTGAGGCAAAACAATATTAAAAAACACATCAAAAATGCTAATCATTTTGATGTTAATTGACGTTTAACATTGGCATAAAACTAATACGGCAAACATTACAGGACAGTTCTGTAATCAATTCTTAAAGTGATTTTGATGCCAATTCAAACTTCAGTTTTCAAAATTTGAAAAAAATAAAAGTTTATTAACACATTATTTTTTACTAAACTATTTACTTTTAGTTTGCGCACTCACTATTAAATAACAATACAATAGTTATATCATTTAGCAATCTTAATTTAATATTGTTATTTTAATAATGGTAATAATTGTAGACTTTAGAAATTGTCAGTTCATGTTAAAGGGCACCTATTGTCAGTGTTCGTCCGCGTCATCCTTTGTTTATGTCATGTGCTTTCTTTGTCCTTCTCCCGCCACCGTCATTGTTAATCTGTTCCACCTGCGTTCATCCCTTCTGTGTCATCTGTGTAATCAATGTGTCCTCCATATATACCCTTTCGTCTGTGTCCATTGTTGTCCGGTATTTTGGTTCGTCCTTTGGTTCGTGTGGGTCTCGTCCTGTCTTCCCGCATCCCGTGTATGTTTCCCGTAAGTGTTTAATAAACCCGTTTTTGTAATGTCTCTCCATCTCCGTCTCGTTCTGTCACCATCCGCCAAACTGGCGTTACACCTATTTTACCCCTTTTTTATTTCATATAAGTCTTTTGTGTCTCCAGAGTGTATCTGTAAAGATTTAGCTCAAAATACCCATCAGATTATTTATTATAACTTTCTGTGTATTGGAAAAATTGAGCTGTTGTGACATTGTAACTGTTTTGGTTCCCTGCGCCTTTAATGCAAATGAGCTGGTTCTCCTCGCTCACTGTTCCCACTTGCGTGTCAGAGCCATTGAGATCACTGTAGCTTTCATGTAGATAAACAGCACAGTGACAGACAAGAATGAAGCAGATCTCCCTTTATACAGTAAGAACTTTCCCAATGGTTATTTGATATATTTACACACACACACACACACACACACACACACACACACACTGTTTTTGCACTGTAAATGTGATAGGATACACATTCATATCCACTGCTGTATGAACATTCGTTATGTTAATGTACAAAATAAACCTAATTTAAGTCCACAAACCGAGATTGAAGCGTGTTCTTTTATAATTCTACTGACACTATGCGGCTGTGGTGATGAATTACGTAGCTACTTTACTATCTTTATTACAAACATGCTCTGTCTTAAAAACGTTTTTAACTTGTAAAACTCATTCTTGAGCTGCTGCTGGTCACAGAGAGCTGAGATCTTTTAATCCCGGTTGATTTGCCCACGTCCTGTCTTTTAGATATGATTATACACGTTACTATGGAGACATGTTAATACGCAGCTGTCAATCAATTTGGTGGGCGGGGAAACTGCACTCCTACATCACGTTGCAGGCGGCCTCAAAATGGGAGGCATTTGGATTCTATTTTGACGTTAGAAAATTAAAAAAAAAAGAGACTTATTGGGTTCATATCACCCCGATATGACTGTGGACACACTATACTTACACACAGTTCTGTCCAAACAGCTTACAAAAGATGATTTTCATCTTAGGTGCCCTTTAACTCATAAAAATAACAGAAAATCCCATAGAATAGCATTGTTAGAAATCCAGCATAATCCAGTGTAAATCCATTATAAAAATCCAGTGTAAATTTGTAATAGAATTTAAGCTTCCAGATGAATAACACTTTTCCAATATTAAAATGCTGTCGTTATTTTGGTGGTCAAAAGGGCATCAATGTGTGGATGTCAAATGTACATTAAGGTTTTGACATCAAACAGATTTGCATTTTGTTGCATGTTTTTTCTTTTTTTCTTTCTTTCTTTCTTTCTTTCTTTCTTTCTTTCTTTCTTTCTTT
>CAIGQW010003411.1:2221971-2233964 GCA_903798125.1 Danio choprae | reverse complement strand
TTATTATTATTATTATTATTATTATTATTATTATTATTATTATTATTGTAAGTATGAAGTCACTTTAATTTTGCTATTTTTGATCTTAGACAACTCCATAGTAGCTGTTTTTATGAAACTTGATGGTTACTGGTTATCAGGACTCTTCAAAATACCTTCTATTGAACTCAATACAAGAAAGAAAGTCATAAAGGTTTAGAACCACTTGAGGGAGAGTATTGTGCATACATTTTCATTTTTGGGTAAACTATCCCATCAACAAGAGCTTGTAAAAAAAAAAACTTTATAAATTCAAGATAATTCAAGATAAGTGCATAACAAATGCCCAAAAAACAACATCTAAAAAACTTGATTTAGATTTTATGGGAACATTGAAGTGCAAGTGCAGGATTTTCTTTTTATGAAAATTTAAATTAAATGGAGAAAAAAAAGATTAATTAATTATTTTCCCCCAGTGGTAGACCTTTTTTATTATTATTGTAAGTATAACACGTGTCACTTGTATGAGTCATATGAAAAAAGCTAGGTGTCAGTCTTACAGTGTAAACTAGAACAAATTTACATGTTTTAAATAATTAATCCAGACACCGACTTCTGGACAATGCTCCGCTGTAACACAGATATTCATGCGTCCTCACGCTGCTGACTCAGGAGCAAAGGTCGAAAGGCAGAATCCATGTGAAATATTGACGCATGTGTGCAAAATAAAGTGCACTCTACATGAACATCCAATCCCATCTGGCAAAACCCAGCCCGACAGACACAATGAGGACAAGATTCATCTCTATGGAGGAGAACTCAAAGTAAAACACAATAGGTTTGTTTGTGCTATAAATACGCAACTTCAATTTGCCATTTATTCATGCCAACACCTATATTTTTGTCCAAAGAGGTCAAAGTAAAGGTCGATTTTGCTTCATCAATGACAATGAAAAATCGTGCACTCAGAATGGCCTTTAGCAACGTCGCATTTTAATCCAAGCTGCTTGTTTATCGCACTGTGGCTGACCAATGTAAAGGCTTAACCACCTTAGGGTGTATGGACTTTTTTTTTCCTCCAGGAGGGATGAAATACAGACCCAATCAGGCTGCTTCTGTGTTCTTGTGTTGGGCCGGTGGGGTTCTGAGAGTCTCTTTAATGCAGTACAAGAAGTGATCGATCCGCTGTCTGCTCCCTACATAGAGCACACTATTCCCCTGACTCCTATTACAAACACACTTATTCTACTCATCCACCTCCCACCGAGTCAACCACGGAGAAAGAACGAATGGACGAACGAAAGGAGGAAGGAAAGAAGCAGTAAATATTAAGCTTCCAGTGTCGGTTTGTGGGAGTATGAGGTGTTGATACATTTCAATCTATAAACATTTGATGTTTAAATCTTCTAAACACAGATTTTGTCACTGTTTTGGAGCACGGTATATATACGGTAGATATCCTTAAAGAAACACTCCACCTTTTGTTGAGAAAGGGATAATTTTTTGAGTCTCCTAGAGCTAAGCGGTTGACTTGAACCATTTTTGAATGCATTCAGTTTATTTCTTATTCTAGCGGGGTCACTTTTAGCTTAGCTTAGAATGATGAATTGAATCGGGTTTGACCATTAGCATTTTGTTCAAAAAACTGTTTTGATAATTTTCCTATTTAAAGCTCCAGTAGTTACATCACGTAATAAAACCATCCACCTCCCACCGAGTCAACCACAGAGAAAGAAAGAAGGGAAGGTGTAAAGAAAGAAGCAGTAAATATTAAGCTTCCAGCATCGGTGTGTGTGTGTGTGTGTATGTACCTGTCGGACATTGATCCAGTAGCCGATGATTTTGTCCACAGCGACGGGCTCTTTCTGCGTCCACTGTAAGATGTAAGAATAATTGTTCTTCAAAGTTCGAATGGGATTTGGAGTGTCGTAGTAAAATTCAGCATCGTAGGGCTGAGCTAAAAGGACAAACAAAGCAAAAGAGAGCATGACTAATTAGACAAATGCTTGAAAATGATGAATTGCTACCATCTTATTCACATTGCCTTTCAATGTGAATGTAAGCTAATGTACATCAATGTACAATACTTCCCTTTTAGTAGCTACCTTCATTAAAATACTAGAAGAAAGTGGGTTGAAGGCACAGTATGGGATTTTCGCCACTAGAGGGCGAGTATTTGCAACAAACAAACGTGTAGTTTGATGATGCTATGACTGAGTGTGGAATCATGGGAGTTGTGGTCTTCATTACATCCTTTGGGACTCCTGCAGAAATCATTATGATGGATGAGCTAAAGTATTCAACACTTATTATCATGATATAATATGAAGCAAAAAGATTGCGAATGAGAAACGAGCATGAAAGCATTGGAGCTTTTATTATGCCACAGTTCACACCACTTCCTTCATTCATTCATTCATTCATTCATTTTCTTCCGCTTATCCGGTGCCAGGTTGCGGGGACAGCAGTCTCAAGAGAGAACCCCAGACTTCCCTCACCCCAGATACTTCCTCCAGCTCCTCATCATGAGGCATTCCCAGGCCAGAGACAAAGTCCCTCCAGCCTCTGACTTCGAGGTTTTCATATTTTCATAGGTTTTCAAACCAAACCAGAAATTGAGGGTGTGGGTTGCCATTAGCATGAACACACAGCATATGCTCCATATTACTTGTTAAATGTTATTATGTAAGTCAGCAAAATATACAACACTGTTCTAGTGGATTTTGGATATTTGAATGAAAAAAAATCTTATATTCTGTGAAAAAAATAGCCCTCTCAGTGTCAGAAGCTTTGTCATCACAAAGTTACATGTATCCCACACTAATACAGTGCTGACTACTACATCCGGGAATTTATACAGCAATATCCCTGAAGGATTTTTCCAGACGCCATTTTCTTCTGCCACGAAAAGTAATGAGAAGAAGTAATTGGTGAGTAAAAGTAGCTACTTAAAATGTTTGAATATAGTCGACATTTGACATCAAAACCATTATATATATACCTTCGTTTAAATCATTCATTCATTCATTTTCCTTCAGCTTAGTCCCTTTATTTATCAGGGGTCACCACAGCAGAATGAACCGCTAACTTATCCAGCATATGTTTTACAAAGCGGATGCCCTTCCAGCTGCAACCAAGTAATGGGAAACATCCATACACACTCATTCACACTCATACACTACGGCCAATTTAGTTTATTCAATTCACATATACCGCATGTCTTTGGACTGTGAGGGAAACCGGAGCACCGGGAGGAAACCCACGCCAACACAGGGAGAACATGCAAACTCCACACAGAAATGCCAAATGATCCAGCCGGGACTCGAACCAACGACCTTCTTGCTGTGAGGCGACTGTGCTAACCAATTTTAAGCCAAATTTAAATATCTTAACATTTTAATCCAAATAGTTTTTGTTACATTGAAACCAAAGAATCTAAAGCTGTCTTAAAGCTGCTCCTGTTGGGTAAAATAAGAGAAAAATATGGTTTGTGGCTGTTTTGAATTGTTGTTTTCCTAAAACATTTAAAGAATAGTTAATTAAGTGTTGCCAATATTCAACGAGATATATTTTTTTATTCCGTGCACGGCACGCTTCGGCAAACATACTAGCTAACTTACCTTCGGTTCCCCTTACGCGACACTCTTTTGTGGGCGAGAGCAAAAGAAAAGTGCAAGCGTGTGAGGGAGCTGCTTGGTTTATTTGTGTAACACAGCCATATGTCTTGCTTTTTGTTTGCTTGATTCAACATTGAAAGAAGAACACTCGTTGTATAATCAGCACTTACAAGTGCCCTTTCTAAATATTTAAACACAGATCATCCGCCATTTATTTCCATTCACTTCCATCGCGAGAAGAACATTGCGAAGTGCACGACTTTGTCAATAGGTTTTGACATAGTTTGGTGTACAGTATGAGAATTATATTTCTTATACTTTTTTAATATTAATATTTAACATTTGTTGGTTTGTTTGTTTAATCTTCATCAGCATTAGCAAGTATACGTCAATCAGAGTCTGAAATTAAAGGCGTAGTTCACCCAAAATTTAAAATGCTATCATCATTTACTCACTTTCTTTCTTGTTCCAAGCCTGGTGGAGTTTCTTTCTTCTGATGAACACAAAAGAAGGAAAGCGAATAGCACTATAGTTTTCCTACTATGGAACTCGATGGTTACAGGTTTTCAGGTTTCTTCAAAATATCTTCTTTTGTGTTCAACAGAAAAAAGAAACTCCATCAGGTTTGGAACAAGAAAAAAGTCAAGTTTTAAAAGTTTGAGACCACTTGTGCGACAGTAAATACTGAATACATTTTCATTTTGGGTTGAACTATCCCTTTAACAAGAGCTTGTGGCAAAAAAATACTTAACAAATTCAAGAATAGGGCCTCACGGTGGCGCAGTGGATAGCACGTTCGCCTCACAGCAAGAAGGTCGCTGGTTCTAGCCTCGGCTGGGTCAGTTGGCGTTTCTGTGTGGAGTTTGCATGTTCTCCCCGTGTTGGCGTGGGTTTCCTCCGGGTGCTCCGGTTTCCCCCACAAGTCCAAAAACATGCGCTATAGGTGAATTGGGTAAGCTAAATTGTCCGTAGTGTATGAGTGTGAATGAGTGTGTATGGATGTTTCCCAAAAATGGGTTGCAGCTGGAAGGGCATCCGCTGTGTAAAACATATGCTGGATAAGTTGGTGGTTCATTCCGCTGTGGTGACCCCAGATTAATAAAGGGACTAAGCCGAAAAGAAAATGAATGAATGAATGAATTCAAGAATATTCAAGATAAGTGGGCAAAAAATGCCCATGTGCAATTAACATGAATCTAATATGACTGTCACAATTCAAATGAAATGAGAAAATGAATTAAAGTGTGAATTTACAAGTTTGCATCTGATTTTTAAAAAACAAAATTTAGACGTTGCTTACTTGATGCTGAAGTAAGAATAATATCCAATCATACACATTTGGGTGCTTATGAATGCAATGACCAATCGTAAACCTCTAGATTTGTCACTGCTAAACAAAATTCAGTTTTATTGACCGCACACTTAGTGGCTCAAATGGGCGCTCTACCAAATTCTCTCATCATAAACAGCAAAGTGGAGATACAATCTAAAAGATTCATTTTGCACTTCAGCAATTATAATGTGAGATTCTGTGAAAGTGCTTAAATTGTTCTAGGATGTAATTTTTTTCTTTTCTATATGATTTGACAACACAAACCCTCTAAAGTGTTTGACAGCATTTGAAGACGCTCACAAACAGCAACATTACACACCGCATGAAAGGCGTAATAGTGGCACTTTAAAATAATATGACGAGAAATAGCAGTTTGTATTATCAAGCAGAATAACAACAAGTTTATACAGCTAAAAATAACCCCATTTATGACTCTATTCAGTCTTACATTAAATCTAAGGAGGATACTTTGTGTTTCGGCTTCGAGTCATTGCTGTTATGTTGAATATAATGTGTCACTTTCATTTGCCAGTCTAAGTATGCATGGCTAATTGCGTTTTATTATTGCAGGACAAAATTGCAAGCCATTATTGGGTCATGACCTGTTGGGCGAGAACCATTCATCTACAGCATTAATGAAAGATATACATCTTATTACAGGAAAATGCTTTAATTAATCCGCCTCTCGTGTCATCAAACACTATTGCAATGCTGGTATGTAGAACTTATAGTTAAAGGCTTTTATTTATTTATTTATTTAATTGTATTTAATTGTATTTTATTATTTATTTATTTATTTAATCGTATTAAATTGTATTTTATTTAAAATTTATTTATTTATTGTTTTTTTTAACATTTAGTTTGGTTTAATATTTACAAATAAACTACAATTTTGCTGTGTTTTTTAACAAGAAAAAGGCACTTGTATGGAAGTTATGATTACTTTCATGGGATGTGGTTCACGGTGCAACATTTTCAACTAAAAACAGAACACATTTTGTGTGTATTTGCTGTTATTTTACAGTATTTTGGCTTCTTGAAAAGATTTAACTGCAAAAAAATGACATTTTACATACAGTTTTTGTCTCATTTCTAGTCCAAATATCTAAAAATTATAACTTCATTAAGTGAACGAGGGAAGCTTACATGGACATACCCTCGATCCCTCAATTTTGACAGAGAGAGCAAGTCTGCTTTATCTGTGCACTCCAGCACCTATATGTCCCAGAATGCGATTGTGACGTCACAACAGTTTAGTTCCTAACTCAAGAGTTTAGGGCATTCCATGTAAACCTATTTAGATGCTCCACCAGTGTTTGAAAGCCATGTCTATCAGCTGATCCGGCAGCTGATGACTCATATTTCTGCTCATATCTGTTGATTGGGTGAACACAAGAACACACTCAACAGCGCTCCAATTGCAAGCGGGAAATACTGCTATCTTACATTTTGTGTATTTGCTGTTATTTGACAGTATTTTGGCTTCTTGAAAAGATTACACTGCAAAAAAAAATCTTTTTCTTTTTACATACAGTTTTTGTCTCGTTTCTAGTCCAAATATCTAAAGATTCTTAAATCAAGAAGCATTTTCAATGCAAAAATGAATGTCTTGTTTTCAGAAATAATAAGTCCAAATGAAGTGAGTTTTTCCTTAAGGTAAGCAAAATAAGCTATTAATGAAGTAAGAACAATATTTTGACAATTATTTCTGAAAACAAGACAAAAAAATTAGTTGTCTAGAAAATGCTTCTTGATTTAAGAACTTTTCGATATTTGGACTAGAAACAAAACAAAAATTTGAAGCATTTTTTTCGCAATGTAAATTTTGAAAACATTTTTCAAAGTGCAACTTCCTAAATTCATTGACCAAGGTAAATTTTTGCATAAATATATTTCTTAGTAATCATAAAGACAGTTCCATGCAAATTGCCGCAACAATTTATTGTGCAATATTACAGAAATCTGCTGTATACTGTATAACAGCAGTCATTTTAATGTATGACGAAAAAAAAAAAAGCTGATAGCATTTGCACCGCTCAGCTGTCATGATGTGTTGGCAAAGCCCGGATAAGACCCTACTGAGCAGGAAAAAACCCTACAAGTCTCTAAGACAGCAGCCAATTTTCTTCCCCCCACAGAGAGAACAGAAACACCTGGGCCTTTTGGAAGTGTACAGTATACTGCCACATCACCGGCTGGCCTTCTTGGCAGATCTCTACATCATCAACTAGCGCAGAAGCTAACAAAGCTGGCAGCTCAACTGTAAAGAGTGAGTGACAGAAGTTTCTCGGGCTCATTTTTTATTTTAATGCTATTCACTTTTCCAGAAATGCTAGCAGAGCTAATCATGCAGCCCCAGATGGAGGACTCAGTTTGAGCCAGTTTTTAGTCATTTTATATGGTTAAATGTGTGCATTTATGGTCTTTAGTTTGTCCAAGATGTTCAGTTGTAGTGAGCTGTGAACAAATCGCTCTTCTGAGTCGCATGAGTGAATCATTTAAATGGATAGATTTGGCAGACAATATTATCCATAGTGAGGTGCACATTTTGTCAGTTACTGCTTTCCAGGGATTTGAACCCATAACCTAGTGAAATAATCTACTTTTTGAGAAACAGTAATATGACCGATCAGTTAAATGAGTGAATTAGTCATAACAGTGAACATGAAATGACTATAAACACTCTTATTATTAAAATGCAGATGTCAACCCACCACTGAAGAGAATTTTTAAATGCAGTTCAGTAATACCAAAGACTATAGAATACCCAAGACATGTCACTCATATAGTTTTGAATGGGGAAAAGTGTAATGGTCAACATGGCGAATGAAGCCCCGCCTTCTAGCACAGGCGCCAATCATTGCTATAGTATGACGATTCTCCAGGGGAGGGGCTCGGAGAACGACTTTTTTATACAAGTTTCTGCAGTTGTTATGAACCCTCTGGTGTCAGCAAACGCACTGGAATCTCAGCGAATACTTGCTTCACACACATGAGAAATATAGCCACATAAAGCTTGAAAGATCTTCTTTTAAACGGACTAACTACACTTGAAAACAAATGTTCTCTGTTTTTGTAATCTGTATGAAATGAATGCGAGGTACAGTCCATCCCGCCAAATGCATATCACATGCTCCAGCAACTACTGGACGCCCACAACTAACTCCCACAAACTTGAAAACAAAAAGGTTGCTGTGATTTTGGAAAGAGATTTGCCATCAAGAAGTTGGGAATTACTTCAGAAGACCAGCGCGATCAGAGAATGATATTGTGTAACAAGTAAAATGAAACAACCATAAAGGAGGTTGCTGTCGTGATCTTGTTTCCTTCGAGTGCACATGCACATTAGCTCGAGCAACATGAAAAAAATGCTGATTTTCATGTTTAATTTTATTGGGGACTCCAAATATAACATTTTAGCAAGCGGTTTTAGAGAATTTGATATTTCCGCATTCAAAAAGAATGCCTGAGCATACTGCCTGAGAGGCGTTTCAAAGATGGCTGCCGAGTGAATTGACTTGCCTTAAGGCACAGGTGTCAAATCCAGTTCCTGGAAGGCGCAGCTCTACACAGTTTTATTCCAACCCTACTTCGACACACTTACCTGTAGGTTTCAGACAGAACTGAAGGACTCGTTTAGTTTGATTAGGTGTGTTTAATTTGGGGTTGGAACTAAACTGTGCAGAGCTTTGGCCCTGCATGAACTGGATTTGACACCTGTGCCTTAAAGGGATTTGGTTAGGTTAATGTAGCAAAATTGATAGGATTAAACCTGCGAAGTGTTTCAAAACAAGGGCTTGTTTCATAAACCGTGTGTTTAGACAAGGGTTGACAAAAATTCCAACTTCTAAAATTTGAAAAACCTGCAAGACTGTGATTGGCTACATCGATCCACGTTTCACACTCTTCACCAAGTGCTTTTACTGAGTGTTTGAAAGCCATGTCTGTCAGCTGATCACTCATATGTCTGCTCAAATCTGTTGATTAGGTGAACACAATGAGCAATCAGCACAATCAGAACTGGTTGACCAACCACTTTTAGTGATTTAGATGTGAACTAGGTTTAAAAAAAAAATAAATAAATAAAAATAATCCTAAAATTAGAAATCAATCTGCTTGTACTTGTGTGTACAACAGATGCAACAAGATGAACAAAACATTTTTGATAAAGAAAAGCATGAAGATCAATCTCAGTGTCATACAGTGTCATACATACAGTGCATGTACAAAGTCCTCATGAACAGACATACTGTAGAACTCACCAGACACATTGAAGGTGCAGTTTGAGATGCCGACTCCATTGCTCACCCTGCACTCATACGTGCCGTTATTGGTGGTGTCGAGTTTGAAGCGGAGCTGAGGGACACTTTGCGAGTCCACTGGAGGGGTTCGGATGGGCATCCCATTACGGTACCAGTAGGCGCTGGCTATTCGGTTGGGATTGGACTTGAGAATCAGACAGCGGAGACTGACCGTCGCAAACGTTGAAGAACGGACATCCATCAGAACTGGATCCACAACAGGAGGATCTGGTACAAACAGAAAGAATATTAGACTGCTTGTTTATTTGTTGAGTTTATGAGTTTACATTTGTGTAGTGAATATTTTGGTGCTTTTATAGTTTTGCAGACATTTCATATCAGTTGCATCAGCTTTGGTATGCTGTGTTGAAGACATACACATTGGAAAAACTCATTACTTAATGAGTAGACTCTCAAATACTCATTCAAATATTGAAAAAAATCAATAAATAAAGATTTTGGTGCACCAAAAATAATTTGAATCTTGATTGCCATCCTATTATAAAGAAAAAAAATCTATTTGAGAAAAAAAAACATGATAATATCTGCTGTGCTGAAATTTTGGCCAACACAAACTAATTTTGTACATTTAAAAATATATATTTATATGTTTAAAGCAAAGCTGGTTTGTTTATTTTATTATTATGTTTTTTAAACAGAAATCAACTGTATATTTGTGCACAATTTACATTTTTCAGTCAGTTTACATTTATTCCATCAGTTTTGGAGCATATTTTATCTATGTTTAATTATAACTATTCTGAAGACAGATTAGTTAAGTCCCTTTATTAATCTGGGGTCGCCACAGCAGAATGACCCACTAACTTATCCAGCATATGTTTTACACAGCAGATGCCCTTCCAGCTGCAACCCATCACTGGGAAACATCCATACACTCATTCACACACATACACTATGGACAATTTTAGCTTACCCAATTCACCTGTATCGCATGTCTTTGGACTTGTGGGGGAAACCGGAGCACCCGGAGAAAACCCACGCCAACACGGGGAGAACATGCAAATTCCACACAGAAATGCCAACTGACCCAGCCGAGGCTCGAACAAAGCGACCTTCTTGCTGTGAGGCGATCGTGCTACCCACTGCGCCACCATGAGGGCCCACAAAAACTAATTTTGTAGATTAATAAAAAAGTTGTTTATACGTTTAAAGCAAAGTTGGTTTGTTTATTTTTATTTTTATGCTTTTTCACAGAAATCAACTGTATATTTTCTGTACAATTATCATTTTTCAGGAAGTTTACATTCATTCCATTAGTTTTTGAGCATATTTTATCTATGTTTAACTATAACTATTCTGGGAAACATCCAAACACACTCATTCAAACACAAACACTACGGACAATTTAGCTTACCCAATTCACCTATACCGCATGTCTTTGGACTTGTGGGGGAAACTGGAGCACCCGGAGGAAACCCACGCCAACACGGGAAGAACATGCAAACTCCACACAGAAATCCCAACTAACCCAGCAGGGGCTCGAACCAGCGACCTTCTTGCTGTGAGGCGATTGTGCTACCCACTGCGCCACCGTGCTGCCCCTATTTTATACATGTTTAACTATAACTATTCTGAAGACATTCATTTTTATTTCTTCATAGGAAGGTTCTCAAACAGCATTTTTCTGTTTCTTCTTCTCCACTAACAGAATTAGCCGTCCAATCACAATGAGGGATGGGCGGGACAATACCACACAATGGTCAACAAATAATACGCTAAAGACTTTCAGCTTATAATGGTACATCGGGGATACTCTATAGCATAGCAGCCGACTGAAAAAAAAAACACAGCACTGCAAAACGCTGCAAAGACAAAAAGTTATTTATATGTTTAAAGCAAAGTTCTCAGAAATGATTGTTTATCTTTATTAGTATGTTTTTCTCCCCGTGTTTGCGTGGGTTTCCTCCGGGTGCTCCGGTTTCCCCCACAAGTCCAAAGACATGCGGTATAGGTGAATTGGGTAAGCTAAATTGTCCGTAGTGTATGAGTGTGAATGGGTGTGTATGGATGTTTCCCAGAGATGGGTTGCAGCTGGAAGGGCATCTGCTGCGTAAAACATATGCCGGATAAGTTGGCGGTTCATTCCGCTGTGGCGACCCCAGATTAATAAAGGGACTAAGCCGAAATGAAAATGAATGAATGGTATGTTTTTCAACAGAAATCAACTGTATATATGATGTGTACAATTATAATTTTGCAGTCATTTAAAATCAATTGCATATGTACAACTATTTTGAAGACGTTCATTTTTATTTCTTCATTGGAAGGTTCTTAAATAGCATCTCTTTCTTTCTTCTTCTTCATCACTAACAGAATTCAAATCACTTTAAGGAGCAGAACAGTAACTGAACTGACCACCCCGGAGATTTTTACTGGAAACAAAGTCCCACATAAACCACAGCAAAGCACTTAGGACACATCTCATGAATCCATCGCACATGCCGACGACGTTCAGATGACAGATTGCAAGCTACTAGCTGAATCAATAAGAAGGGGTCCACATTGTCTCAGCTAATTGCTCGGAATCAATCTATATAGTGTGCTAGAGCTAGTGACTAATTACAGTCTACCAGGGTCTGGTTAGACACCCTGCATGTATAAAGTGATGTGACTGCAAATTAGCATCACAGCACCTCAGGCGTACACAGCAACAGTGCATTACGATAACCAATAACGTGCGCAAAATATGACAGCGCATCAGGGTGTAATTAACACTATGAACTCATATTCAGCGACTTCATT
>CAIGQW010003411.1:2216971-2219471 GCA_903798125.1 Danio choprae | reverse complement strand
CTGTAGATTATAAATCTATGTATTTAATGCTGATGTATGGTATTTCTAAGAGTTACATAGGGCTTTTGTTTTACAATGTAAACCGAATCAAACGGAAAACACTGACCACAGAAACTGAACTGATAATTCTGATCATTTTGTGAACCGTCCCACCCCTAGTCAACATTATGTAACCTTATATTTGACGGTTGAAACAAAAGAGTATTTTAAGACTTATGTGACACTGTGGGCTTTCTGTGAGCTTAGAAAATCATAAATCAGGAATTTAAATGTGAAGGCATTTAAATGCATGCAGATGTTTTGTTGTTGTTGGAGTAACCGAAGCCCAAGCTTTAAAAGCTCCACCTCTTCTGGAAAGGGGCAGGAGCAGCAGCTCATTTGCATTTAAAGAGACACACATGAAAACCCTCACACATGAAAAGTCCTTTAGGCAGGACATAATAACACTTGAACAGAAAATTATTTAGATGTAGCAAAGTTCACTTAGTGATTATGCAAACTTTAAAGACAATGAATAGCAAAAGGTCATGGTTCAATTCCCATGGACGAACTTATACATTATGCATATTAATTATTCAAAATCAAGTCATTCATATTTATTCATAATAAAATTAATAAAACAGATCAAATCGTATTTTATTTGACATCCTTTTCTGAAGATGATTTGCTTTTACTGATGATTAATTGACATTATTAGTACTAGTATATACACTCTATTATACACTTAATTAGGTACGCCTTACTAGTACCGGGTTGGACCCCCTTTTGCCTTCAGAACTGACTTAATCCTTCATGGCATAGATTTAACAAGCTACTGGAAATATTCCTCAGACATTTTGGTTCATATTCACATGATAGCATCAGGCAGTTGCTGCAGATTTGTCGGCTGCACATCCATGATGCGAATCTCCCGTTCCACCACATCCCAAAGGTGCTCTATTGGATTGAGATCTGGTGACTGTGGAGGCCATTTGAGTACAGTGAACTCAAGAAACCAGTCTGAGATGATTCACGCTTTATGACATGGCACATTACCCTGCTGGACGTAGCCATTATAAAGATGGGTACACAGTGGTCATAACGGGATGGACTTGGTCAGCAACAATACTTGGGTAGGCTTTGTCGTTGACGCGATGCTCAATTGGTACTAATGGGCCCAAATAAAATTATCCCCCACATCATTACAACACTACCACCACCAGCCTGAACTGTTGATACAAGGCAGGATCAATCCATGCTTTCATGTTGTAGATGCCAAATTTTGACCCTACCATCCGAATGTCGCAGGAGAAATCGAGACTCATCAGACCAGGCAACGTTTTTCCTGTCTTCTATTGTCCAATTTTGTTGAACCTGTGCAAATTGTAGCCTCAGTTTCCTGTTCTTAGCTCACAGGAGTGGCACCTGGTGTGGTCTTCTGCTGCTGTAGCCCATCCGCCTTAAGGTTAGACGGGTTGTGTGTTCAGAGATGCTCTTCTGCATACCTCATCTGTAACGAGTGATTATTTGAGTTGCTGTTGGCTTTCTATAAGCTTGAACCAGTCTGGCCAACTGCAGCAGATCGTCTTGACCATGTCTACATGCCTAAATGCATCGAGTTGCTGCCATGTGATTGGCTGATTAGAAATATGTGCTAACGAGCAGTTGGAATGGTGTACCTAATAAAGTGGCCGGTGAGTGTAGTATATTAGCATATTAGTACATTAATGCGTGGAAAGTTTTTAGTCCACAAAATGTTCTTTATAGTGGGAATTTGTTTTTGTTTTTTAAATGGTTTCTCTGTGGCATTAAGGTAAAAAAGGAACTTTTATTTACTATTAATACCAGTAAAGAATTAGTATTTTTAAGATTGAGAAATGCTGTAATTAATACAAATGTGCTAAGTAAAACAAACAGACACAGGCAAGACAGACAGAAAAGTGTAGTTGCATAATGCTAATGAATGTAGAGAGCATTATAAATCCTCTTGATGCATTTTAACACCGTAGTTAAGTTTATCTCAACTCAACAGAAGGCGCTGATTTCTTCTGGTTTATTCTCACGATGAACTTCACTGTAGACTGTTTTAATTTCACAACCAACAGTTAAACAAATTATAATCATCCGTCTCATGTGAGAGGATTCATGTCTCTGCAGCCAAAATATCACAGCACACTACTTTCATTCAGCCACTTAATAACACTGATAAACATGTGCGTGAGGATGAAAACGGCTGAAAATAAAGACACAAACACACATGCATGCTTTCAGTCATTTACCACTGAAAGTTAATAAATTAAAAATTAAACTAAATGAGTGACGTGTAACTTTGTTCCATAAATATACTGTAATAAATCAAAGCAATATTTTTTGCTCTGCAATTTGTATAATATTTCACATTATTGTGTTGTATTTGTGCCACAAATTCACAAAATTCCGTTGGGAAAAATGGTAGTAAATATTATTATTATTATCATTATTATTATTATTATTCATTCATTCATTCATTCATTTTCTTTTC
>CAIGQW010003411.1:2067258-2078389 GCA_903798125.1 Danio choprae | reverse complement strand
ACACACACACACACACACACACACACACACACACACACACACACACAGTCTATCTAGTGACCCATAAAGCCATACACCGCAGGCAACACGCCCGGCACTACATATCCTCCATAATATCCTCATTAGTTTATATTCAGACACCGAGACTATATTCACACTCTATATTGGGCCTGTTGTCATCACAATGTCCTGACATTTCTAATGGAAATGGCGGATCATGTTTCGGAATAGCGATTTTCTTTATTCGGCGATAGGGAAAACTGATGGAATTTAGATCAGATCGGGGTGTTTTCCTGATGCCATCCTGAAGCACTAATGTATGTGGACAGGTGTTTGTGTGAAGCATGTGTGTGTGTGTATGAGGAGCTTTAATAAGTGATCTGATGGCAGTGGACAGAGCGCCGGTGGGAGCCGCGCTCTTCACACCTCCTACTGTTATCAGCTCACCCTTTACATTATATAACACACACTCACACGCCAATAAAAGCTCCAATGGATGACCCGCGCTCAGCTTCAGTGTCTGCAGTCAGCTTTTATCAGGTGTGCGATGTGTTCTTATGCACAAATGCTCAACGGTTCACACAGAGGTCATATGGGGTGGTGTGTGCGTGAATGGCAACCTATTAAAAACTTGTATAGTTTAATACTTAACTAAAGCGAAAAAAAAAAAAGAATAAAACATTTGAAATCAACTATATTGTATTTTGTTATATCATATTATATATAAATTGTAATTGGAATATAATTTAATATATTTAAATTGGTTTTATCCAATGCTATAAACATATAGCGCCAAACTCTAATGCTCAAATGCAAATTGAAGTATTTGCGCGATTACATACAAAGTCAAATAAATGCATGGTTGACTCATGATTGTGAAGCGCTCATGATTTGGATGTATGACCATACACAATAAATGCGCTATATAAATACACACATTACATTACAATTTGCATAAATAGAATGTGCAACGCCTTGACTGCAAACGCTCAGAATTCGCCTCAAAAAATGTAACAAACATAAAATTCATGTGAGTAAAAAAAATCCCGTGATTAATAGAGCGAGTGACGCGGCACAAATGACACAGCATATGTGATGCGCTTGCCGCAAATGTGCAGAATTCCCCTCAAAAATGTTACTTAAACATAAAACTGGTGTAAAACATCCCTTGATTAATCTAGAGCAAGTGACGTGGCACGAATGACACAGAATATGTGATGCACTTGCCGCAAATGTGAAGAATTCCCCTCAAAAATGTTACTTAAACATAAAATTCATGTGAGGAGAAAAAAACATCCCGTGATAAAGCGAGTGACGCGACACGCATGACACAGAATGTGTGTAGCGTTTGCCACAAATTTACAGAATTCGCCTCAAAAAATGTAACTTAAACATAACTCGTGAGTAAAAAACATCCTGTAATTAATCTAGAGCGAGTGATGTGGCATGAATGACAGAATGTGCGACGAGTTTGCCACAAATCCTCAGAATTCGCCTCAAAAAAATGTAACTTAAACATAAAATTCATGAGCAAAAAATCATCCCATGATTAATCTAGAGTGAGTAATGTGATCCTTTACATCCGGTGTGAACCCAGCATTTATCAGCAGTTGAGTGCAGATAAGTGTCATAAAAAAATACAACAATTTTGACTAAAAGCGGAAATAAATACATTTAAGATGAGATATCTTGTCAATGGCAGGGAAAGAGTTAAACTGATCATTTTTATGGAATGCTAGACAAAGAGTTGTTTATGCAAATTAGTTTTTTTACATTAGGTTAGTCAGTATCAAAGACAAAACTGGAACTATTCACCAAAACCACTTAAAGGGGTGGTCCACTACGATAACATATTTTAAACTTTAGTTTATGTGTGATGTAGATGTGTGAATATAAACAACATCTTTGAATGTAAGACACTCAAAGTTCAATGCAAAGGGAGACATTGGCTTTTACAGAGTTAGCTTAGCAAAGCTTACAGTGAACGAAGTTTGGGGATTACAAAAAAATACATCCGGGTTAGTGAGATCACAAACACTTCAGGTTACACGCATTCACCCCGCGCAGCGAAGGGGCATGGCCAGAGGTGCTGTAATGTTATAGCAGAGAAAGCTAAAATGCCGTCCAAACGCTGCTATTTTCATGGAGGTTCTTCGGTTTCTGTATTTGGGCTTCCAAAGGACACGACACAAAGAGAGAAGTGCTCACAGTTTCATTTTAATTATGTTCCAGAGTATTATAAAAAAGATATAGCTCTAGTATTTGACAAAGGACAGCTTCCAGAATATCTTCCAGTTCAGTGCTGGATTTGGCTAAAAACTCCTCAAAGAAGGAGAAGCTTCAACCATAATAGAAGAAGCTGTGGATTGTGAGCCACAACCTGAAGTATTTTTATTTGTTAAAATTGATCTATGACATGCATAGTGTCTAGCGTTAACAGTATGTTGTAGCGAGGATGAAAACAAGGATGTAAACAACGGGAAATGCTGTTTGGCACCGCTAACAATTTAGCTACAAATTCATATTTATCCGTCAAACCGCTGTAAACACCCACAATCTTCACCAGCACTTTCAGTGTCTCTCTATGCGGACGCTTTCCCTGCATTCAACATCTCAAATAACAAACTTGCAAAAGATATGTGAACGTTTCATATTACTTACACATGCTTATTCCAAATATATGTCAAAGACACTTGTCAGATTTTACTTTAGAGAGCAGGCGTGAGATTCAGCTGTGTGCTCTTCATTTCTCTCTAATTTAAGCTCAAACTGATACGGCTAATGGCTACACTGACTGACAGTATTTACACAATGGCAAAGCACGTGCTAGTAGAGGCGTGACTGGACGTGGCGATTCCAGGTGATGTGGAGCCGATCCGTGAATCACGGCACATTATGTTAGCTGACCAATCAGAGCCTCTTGAGGGCAGGCTTTAGGAGGAACTAGGAAATATGAGTCGTTTTCATGCTAGCAGAATAGCTGTATATAATTAAAGTAAGATATATGAACAAATAACGTGATTATTTTACAAATGAATCATGAGCACACATTGCTTTGCTCCCCATAAGCACAACCAAGCCTTAAAAAATCTGGACCACCCCTTTAAAATAACATGGCAAAAATGAGTCCACTTCAATAAATATTGTAGTTTTGAAAAACATTGAGTATCAATCATTTTTAAGGAATTGTATCAAGGTCAGAAATTCCAACAGCGTGTGTGTGGGTGTGTATGTGTGTGCGTGTGTGTGTGTGTGTGTGCTGACCTGAGGCCGTGGGTGTCCTTTGACCAGGCACTGCAGCACAAGTGTGTCGCCCTCTCTGATGGTGTAGATCCTCTCACTGATGTTGTCCTCTTTCACCACACACGCCTGTCCTGAATGCACAATCTGAGCGTTCGCTGGAGCTGAAAACAGACGGATGGGGACATTAGTTTCACTTCATTTTAGGACTTCTTTAACAGCGACATCCATATATGCTGAGTCCGAGACCAACTAACTAAGCGTAGTGATTAGCTTTTAGCTCTCCATATCTTTTTTAAATAACCAGGAATATTGTTATAGTTAACAACACCTAAACCATAAAATCATGTTTGATACTTGCAATAAAATGCTCATTGATTAAAAGATATCAAAATGTATTTTGTTTTATTTTCTGTTTGTATTCCTGTTTTTTGTGTGTGAAGAAAGAAATATTTTTATATTATTTCTTATAACAAAATATTTCTTTCATTTAGTTTAACTTCAAGCTAAAATAACAAAAGGTAAAATATAAATGATTAACATTAAATAACCATTTAATAAAAGCAAGATAATAATAATTTAAAAAAATACAAAAATAATTTACAAAAAAAAATATATATATATATATATATATATATATATATATATATATATAAAGGCTGCACGATGTTAGAAAAAACTGACATGGCAATATTTAGTTTTTCTGCGATATATGTTGCAATATGAATGTAATTTCTAAAAAGATGACTCTATTTGTAAAGGTTTTTATAATTTTATGTTGATTGGGATGGTTTTGAAAGGGAGTGCATCTACATAAAATGTAAAAAATTATAAAAGAAATAAATATTTACAAAATAAAATCAACTAAAGCACAGATGAAAATAGAACAGCACTTAACGATGGAGTCTAACAGAATTAAAGTACAGAAATTCAATAATCAACTGTAAAATAATACGCCATAGTCTTGAAATAATTAAACAAAATTGATCTTCATTAAAGTGGCAAACTTTTTCATTTCTTGAGTCCAAAAGGTTTAAATTCACTTGAAATCGCTTGAGAGCCTGCGATGTGACTATTGCATATTTGCAGATTGGTATATTGATGCTGAAACAATATATTGTGCAGCCCTAATACGTATATATATACAGTTGAAGTCAAAATTATTAGCCCTCCTGTGAATTTTTTTTTCTTTTTCAATTATTTCCCAAATGATGTTTAACAGAGCAAGGAAATTTTCCAGTATTTCCGATAATATCTTTTCTTCTGGAGAAAGTCTTATTTGTTTTATTTCGGCTAGAATAAAAGCAGTGTTTAATTTTTTTAAAA
Source organism: Danio choprae (assembly GCA_903798125.1). Lineage (NCBI taxonomy): Eukaryota > Metazoa > Chordata > Actinopteri > Cypriniformes > Danionidae > Danio > Danio choprae. Next base: position 2,073,823 of record CAIGQW010003411.1, on the reverse strand, counting down.
CCATTTTAAGGTAAATATTATTAGCCCCTTCAGCAAAACTTTTTTTTTGATTGTCTACAGAACAGATAGATAGATGGATGGATGGATGGATGGATGGATGGACGGACGGATGGACGGACAGACAGATATCTTTGTGAAATATCTTTGTGATCCTAAAATAGCACATGCTGTAAATTCAACATTTATATGTAAATGTTCCCTTTCGGTTCCATCCCCACTACTTATCATAGTGACTGTAAAAATGTCTCGTAATACATTCTGAACTATAACATTTTTGACATCAAAAGACATTACAAGTGGGTTTCTAGTGCTGTTTTATTATATGTAACTTCACAGAATATCATGCCATGTTTGAGAGAACAATATGAGAAGCGGAAATGGCATTGTCCATTCTAATGCTCCGTGAGTCAGATGTGGACTCAAGAAACTCCTGCGCCTTTGGACTTTTCTTAGACGGATGCGATATGCCTCATTTCAAGCTCAGAGCACAATTCAGACTCCAGACCCTCAGGAATACAAGCCAGTACAGCAGGCAGACCAGCCCGACGGGCACTGCCCAGCGAGTGCTTTGATTGAAGCTACATTAGTGCGTTTTGATTTGAACACTGCATTTTAAAATAATAAAAATGTTGTATACACTGGCACTAAATATTATGTATATACACAATATGTACAGCTGGGAAAATTTGTATTGAACACGTCATGTTTTTTTCCTGGGAATAATATTTCTAAAGGAGCTGCTGACCTGGAATTGAACCAGATTTTGGTAAAAACCCAAACAATACAAACATAAAAATAAAACAAAACAAAACAAATCTGAAAAATGGGTTATGTGTAATAACAATGGAACGACACAAGGAGAAAGTACTGAACTACTGAAACATATTTAATACTTTATATAAAAGACTTAATTGGTGCTGGCAGCTTAAAGACACCTCTCATATGGAGAATGAAGTCACATGAATTGCTCAGTTGTGATTTTTGTGACTTTAACAGAGTGTAAAAATCTTGATGGTTCTGTGTGTCTCGTCTATTAAATCTGAGCTTTAATTTGTATGTTCTATTGGATTCAAGTCAGGTGGTTGGCTGGGCCATTCTACAGCTTGATTTTCTTTCTCCGAAAGCATTTGATAGTTTCCTTGGCTGTGTTCTGGATCATTGTCTTGCTGAAATGTCCATCATGTTCATCAACCTGCTAATGTAGATGTTGGACTGAAGCAGCTAATATTCATTTACAATGAGGAAGAGGGTTGCTGAAAAACTACTGAGAGATTTCAGCTGCTGTCTGGGCTTTCACTGCCGTTCTACACCTCCCTTTCTTCATGTGTTTAATACTTTTTCCCTGCGTCATTTCATTTTATTACACATAACTAAATTTGTAAACTAATTAGATTTGTCTTCTTCTCATATATGGATTTATTTGGTTGTTATCAACATCTGGGGAAAATTTCAAGTCAACAGCACCTTGAGAAATATGTTTTGAGAGAAAAATGGTGACGTGTTCAGTACTTATTTTCCCAGCTGTATATACAGCCTGATCTCATGAGGAAACGTATACCTAGTTTGTAGGAATTAATATGTCTGCAATTGTATGGAAATATAAGGCACAGTCATAGATTTTGTCATTACAACGCAGAAAATAACCTAAAATAAGCCATACTTTTTTGTCAAAACTTTAATGGGTTTACTTTTATTTGTGTTAACCGACAACAACCAATTTTTTAAATAAAGAAAACACAGGATGCGCGTTCTGCCCTCTTGGGTTTCTTTGAACTTGAGCACATTTCAAAAGTGAAACAATACTTAGCATAATGGTCATATGAACAGGGCTTGATGAATGCATCCATTGATTGAAGATGCAATGATCCAATCAGGGAGTAAATGGTTGTGCCTACTACTAGAGTAGGAACTACATTTGAATTAAAATTTTCTACATGACCATTAGAAAATACATTCTAGATAGTATGGATGTGAGAAGTATGAATGGAATTTGTATGTACTACATCTGCCATTTGTCATTATGACGTGACCCACCCACAACGTCGCTTCACTCCCATTCATGAATTCTCTCGCTTTGCATCATGGGATATCGTCAATTGGAAGCGCACTTCAGAATCTCACTAGAAGTAGTAGGTCATCCAGGGACTTCTTGGCTACTGTTTTTCAAATACTATGAATTCGGACAAACTACTCCGCTCGAATATGGATTTAAACGTACTATATAGTAGGGAAGTATACAATTTTGGACTCAGTCAATATGTTCGGCCACGCTTTCATTTTCAAAAGTGTTTGTTTTGATTTAAAAGACTTTTCAAACTAAAACATGTCTGCAGCATTTCCAAAAGTCTCAAGGTGCATCCCAAATCGCAAACGTGTTCACTATTCTACGTCATTTTGTAGTATAAATAGCATAAGTAGTGCATTTACACTGGCAATTCTAAAACTAATAAATGTACTTTATATTCCTGGAAGATAAACTTATTTAGCTGATAAACAGAAGTGTGTAATGTTGAACACTTCGGCTGCAATCCACTCCACTTTTAGACACGAACTCACAAACTTTCCTTAGAACTTCCCCTCAGGGGAATCCCTGCCATCATTCACCATTCAAAGTGTGTTCCACTTTATAAAGTGAACAAGGGAAGCTTACATTGACATACCCTCAAACCCTCAATTTTGACAGAGGGAGTGAGTCGGGTTCATATGTCCACTCCAGCATGTGCCAGAATGCAATGCGATTGTGAAGTCACAATTGTGTACTTCTCAAGTGCTCAAGGGTTTAGGGGATTCCTTTTTTAAACCCATTCAGATGTTCCACCAGTAGTGGACACTTTTGTAATGAGATCAATATCAAAACATCAGAGGGAACGAGACGAAGGAGACGTAGCGTGTGAAGGGCATAAAATATTGGACTGGAATGCAGCCTTCATGCACTCAACGTTCTCATATTTGCTGAAGTAGTAGAAGGGCATGAGCTATCAGGTGCTAAGGTGGGATAACTTTATTTATTTTGGACTGTCAAAGCAAAATCCACCTACGTAAACGTTTATGACGCCTCCCACTAGTGATTGTGGTTATACTCATAACAGGTACTATTTGGTACTATTAGTCAACTAAGGGACCGATCACACCGAACGCGCTTTTCATTCTGAAAAATGCGCACAGCACTGCCTTTTTTGTTGACAAGAAAAATAGAAGTGCGGTGCGATTTTTATGTCACTAGGCAACGACTAGGGCTGCACGGTGGCGCAGTGGGTGGCACAATCGCCTCACAGCAAGAAGGTCGCTGGTTCAAACCTCAGCTGGATCAGTTGGCATTTCTGTGTGAAGTTTGCATGTTCTCCCCATGTATGCGTGGGTTTCCTCCGGGTGCTCCAGTTTCCCCCACAGTCCAAAAACATGCGGTATAGGTGAATTGGGTAAGCTAAATTGTCCGTAGTGTATATGTGTGAATGAGTGTGTATGGATGTTTCCCAGTGATGGGTTGCAGCTGGAAGGGCATCCCCTGCGTAAAACATATGCTGGATAAGTTGGCGGCTCATTCTGCTGTGGCAACCCCAGATTAATAAAGGGACTAAGCCAAAAGGAAAATTAATGAATGAATAGGCAACGACTAAATCAGCTGCGTATTGTGCACAAATGTTGATGTCGATATTTTAATATTCAATAATATTGTGATATTAAAGATTTGTGAAGTCATACAGCTCCGGCTAACTCGAAACAACAACACTAGTCTTTCCTCCATTTTCAAAAGTCTTTGTAGTCGTCATGACAACAAAAACACTGCTGTCACCTTAACAGAAACCCCGCCTCTGCTTTAATTTTATTGGAGAATGAAAAAGACACGACTGACGTAACATGCTCTTTTCCCTTACAGTTGACTTATTATTAACTGCATACGCACAGCGCGCAACGGCAAAAGTTGTGCAGGGTGCATAAGCAAACCAATAAAAAAAGGCTCGTCTCAACACAAAAAGCAGGTTTGGTGTGATCAAGGGCTTATTTGGCAACCGCTAAATGTCAACTGGAAAACAGTTTGAATTTCAGTTGAAGTTCAGTAAAAAAACATTAGTGGTCCATTTGGGACGACAATAAAATCAAAAACTACACAGTTTACTGTATAAGTCCATAGAGTGTCATTTGGAACACAACTTCAAGGATCGAAAACTGTGAATATCACAAATAAAAGCAGTGTGTTGCTAAAACAAAAACTCACTAGTGAAAATGTAGCCTGACATAGAGGAACACAAGTAGCGCAGTGGTCTACACACTAAGTCTGTCATCAATTAGCATCTGAAAGCTAATCTGGGACAAAAAGAGCTGCAAGGCAAAGCAGGACGTGTGCAAATGTGTGGATATCATCAAACCTTTTATTTGTGAGTGTAATGGTGTGGTCAGGGCTGAGCGGCCATCACAGGCCAGAAATTAATGATGCTCATTAGCAGTACAATGAGGCCTGGGCTCACGCTAACACCGCTAACGTCCAGTAGAAGAGAATGGATTTGTAAAAGTCTTAACTCAGCGATTCTGAGCATGGCATTTCTCAAAGATAACTTTTAGTGTGGGGTTTCACAGTCATAGGCAGCCTTGGAATAATAAAGAATTCCAGACTTAGAAAAGACATGGACATGTCTTTAAAGAATGTTTGTTGTTGTTGTTGTTGTTGTTGTTATGCTATGCTATGCTAAAATATATTTCATTGGTATAATATGACTCTTTGATGGTGCAAAATCTTTCTGTGAATCATTTTAGTCAGCTCTGTCCAAAGAATAGTCAGATGAAAACTCTGAATTATACATTAGTGAATCAGTCTGAAATTGCTTTGTTTATTAACCACCGGTTGTATTAATAATATATATATATTATTTTCGTATTTATAATAAAGGTGGAAAAAAATTTTTAAACAAAATGGGAAAATTTTGTCAATGAATCAGTCAGAAACAAATTTATTTATAAACCACCAGTATTGTTCATGATAATTAAAAATTCTTAGATAAGCTAAATTAATATAAAATTAAATTTAATTAAATTTAATTAAATTAAAGCCGGAAAAAAAATATTAAACAAAACAGGAATATTTTGTGAATTAATCAGCCAGAAACAAATTTATTTATAAACCACCAGTATTGTTCAAGACAATTAAAACTACTTAAATAAGCAAAATTAAATTAAATTAAATTAAATTAAAGCTGGAAAACTTTAATTAAAGTAAAATAAGTTGAATTAAAATTTCTAATACTTAAATTATTATTATTACTTAATAATTATTATTACAAAATAATCATGCAACCCAGTTCAAAAATCAGTATCAATAATTAATTTGTGATTTTATTATAATCCACAAAAGTTACTGATACTGATACTAATAAAAATGTTTTTGTCATCTTAAATAAAGCTGAAATAAAAATGAATAAATATAAGAAATAAAAGCTAAATCAACATATTAAATACTAGAATAAAATATACAGTAGAGCTTATAAAGTGATGCAATCTAAGAATCTGTGGTCTTAGAATGTGTTGATAATTATACTAAAAATATAAATATAATTTATCATCCAAAATCAATACATTATCAAGAATGAAAAAGCCAACAAAATATAAATCCATTAAAACATATATTATATATATATTTTTTTTATTGATTTATATTTTATATATTTTGTATTTGCATATTTTGTAAAATATATATATATATCGGCTATGCAATAATAGCGAGTGGCCATGTGTGCGTGTATGATTGTGTGCTAAGAGAAAATAACAGTGTGGTCAATAGAGAGCTCTCTCAAAGACAGAGCCGATGAATTTCTCTATGATGTGATTATTATTGATCCTTTAAGTGTGAGGTGTGTTTGTGTGCGTGAGGTCCTTGCGTTAACAGCTGCGGGTTTCACCATATAATGTGTGGATGACTGGAGCTAAGAAAGCACTTGGCCTCTCAGCAGGTGTGCGTGTGTGTAAGTGTGTGTGTGGTTGTTGGACAGTCTCCTCAGCAGCATCAGAGATGAGCTCTCTTTAACTCTGCAGCCGGGTCAACATCTATCACTGTCACACTGACCCACTGCATCACGCGATGAAGACAATCCACATCTTCACATCAGTATTCGGAGGCGGTCGCTCGGCAACAGGATTGGCTCTGGGTCGGCTATTGAGGAAATAAATATCACAGCGAAGCAGAGCAAACCGCGGGCTGTCTGGATGAGGTCTTAGATTTTGGTCCTGTTCACCAACAATATTAACACTGGTGACAATATCACCACCGCATCTGTCTATAACGAACTAAAATCAAAACTGTGATTTACATCTAGAACGCCGTGTTTGAAAATAAACGGTTACATATGCTCAGAGTTTTGCTTTTAGGTGTTCTGTGTATCTACTACTGTCTATCTAATTTTTATTGGTCGATAAACTGAATGAAGACGACAGACAGACAGACAGACAGATAGATAGATAGATAAATGACTGAAAGAATGAGCAAAGAATGATGGATGGATAAACAAAATAGAACAAATAATGAAAAGTGGATGGATGGATGGATGGATGGATGGATGGATGGATGGATGGATGG
>CAIGQW010003411.1:2040801-2052258 GCA_903798125.1 Danio choprae | reverse complement strand
TCTTTACATCACAGAACACCTTTAAAAATATATTCAAATAAAAACTTAGTCTTTAAAAAACATTTCTTTGTGCTGTATGAACAAATAAATACAGCCTTGTTGAACATTAGAGACTATATATATATATATATAAAAAATACATTTAGAAATTGTAATCACTTTGTCTGTTTTATTTCTAGCCAAAAACCTTACAGACATTTTTATTGCAATAGTTTTTTTAGTCTGTATGTCCATGGCTGTTTGATCCTAGCAGCTACATAAAATAAAATAAAAATAAAATAAAAAAAATGAATAATAAAATTAAAAAAATTAATTTAAAAAAGTAAAATAAAAAATAAAATAAATTGTAATCACTTTATACGTCTAATTCAAGTAAAAAAAATTGACACACATTTTTATTGCACTAGCTTTGTTAGTCTGTATGTCAATATGTCTGGATGTTTATTTTGTCTACAAGCAGAAGAGATCTGGCCATGGTTGTTTGATCCTACATTACATAAATAATAAATAAAATAAATAAAATAAATAAAATAAATACATAAAAATGAATAAATAAAATAATAAACATGAAATAAAATAAAAAATAAAATAATCTAAAATAAATGAAATAAAATAAATTGCAATCACTTTATATGTCTTTTTTGACAGATATTTTTATTGCACTAGCTTTTTTAGTCTGTATGTCTGGATGTTTGTTTTGTCTAGCACAAGCAAAAGAGATCTAGCCATGGCCGTTTGATCCTAGCAGCTACATAAAAAAAAGAAAAAAAAAGTGAATAATACAATTTAAAAAATGAATAAATAAAAAAGCAGTAAATAAAATAAAAAATAAAATAAAATAAATTGTAATCACTTTATACATCTAATTCAAGTAAAATAAATTGACACACATTTTTATTGCACTAGCTTTGTTAGTCTGTATGTCAATATGTCTGGATGTTTATTTCGTCTAGCACAAGCAGAAGAGATCTATCTGGCCATGGTTGTTTGATCCTAGCAGCTACATTTAAAAAATAATAATAAAAAAAAAATTAAAAAAATTAAATAAGATAAAAATATATAAAATAAAAAAATATAAATAAATAAATAAAATTAATTAATAAAATAAACGTAAAATAAAAGTAAAATAAATTGTAATCACTTTATATGTCTGTTTTAATTCAAGTCAAAAATAAATAAAATAAAAAACAAACATTAAATAAAATTAAAATAAATGAAATAAAATAAATTGTAATCACTTTATATGTCTGTTTTATTGACATTTTTTATTGCATTCATTTTTAATCTGTGTGTCAATATGTTTATATAACATAAAACATAAAATAAATCATGGCCACAGCATTAAAACTATAATTCCCACCGACACCAACTAGCTTTAAAATCACAGGATTACAACATGCAACTTGTCAGACATTCAAAAAACCAGACAAACATATAATTCAACTGTTCACTTCCCTCTAGAAGGTGTTAATATCTAGTTACTTTGACTCTCTTTCTGACCATGTTTGTTAGCAATACCTTTCGGAGACTGACACCTTCATCCGCTGTATCAGAACTTGGTGAGAAGTCAAGTCTCTTTTCATGAAGTGTTCAACATTCAATTACTAACCCTCTCAGAACCAGTCGAGGGCTTCACATCAAAAAGAAATGAAAAGAGAGAGAGAGGGATAAAAAAAGCCTTGAAAAATAACAGAACACTTCAAACACAGGACCAGTTGTTCTCCTCCGAGTGTTACCAGATAAGACGGGAGATGACACAGTAGAGAACCGAAGATCTATAGACATCCTTGATGTTTCAGCAACGTGTCCGGTCTGGCAGAATGACACTGGCTTTGGTTCAGAGCAGCGTACTGTCATTCTCTTACATTAATGTCGCTCAATTAGGAAAACATACGGCTAGCAACACCAAGGTCATGGGTGTGATTATTATTTTTGATAAAAAAGTAAAGGAACTGATGAAAGTGAAACTTGAATACATTATCCTGGCACAGTGGTTCAATGGTTAGCACTGTCGCCTCACAGCAAGAAGGTCGCTGGTTCGAGGTATATAGGTAAACTAATAAACTCAATTTAGGTCGTAGTGTATGAGTGTGTGTGTGAATGAGACAGTGTATGGGCGTTTCCGAGTGCTGGATTGCGGCTGGAAGGGCATCCGTCGCATATAAAAAAAATGGCAGAGTAATTGTTGGTTCATTCCGCTGTGGTGACCCCTGATAAATCAGCAATTAAGCTTAAGGATAGTGAGTGGTTGCATATGTACAATTGAAAAAATGTTAAGGTATAAATCATATAATAGCAGTGTTTGGTAGGGTTTTGAACTGTGTTCACAAGTTCAGACTTGATTGGGATGATTACGGGGGATCAGTAAGAATGCACATAATCCAGGAGTCCAGTCAGAGGTGTTTAATGGGTGAATTTGATATAAATAATCAGTTTACAATGACATGATAAATGAACATCAAATTACAGACCAATTATTAGAACAGAACATGTTGCTAAATAAATGTACATAATTACTAAAACCCGTTAAAGCATGTGGCATAACTGCCGATTTCACAGTTATTGTTTACATAGCAACTATACAATGCAGATACTATGTATACGATATAATACTCGAACATATATGATACTTAGTTATCAACTACTCATTAATTTAACATGCGTCGGCACCTCGTGCGCGAATGATAACATCCCTTTGCTAGCATTAGCTCAATGTGCATGCAATGCGGCATATAACACGTCCGACTGGCGAGTACAAACTTTAAACAACAATACAAGCATGGCAGGTCCATTAACATTTATGTTGGAAATAAACTTACTTTGAAAGTTACGCACACTCATAAGCTTGGCTGTGATATCTCTGACGACTCGAATACCCCACACAAGTTCTCCGTATCACTCAATTGAAATACAAGTTGCATCAGTCTATGGTGCGAGACTAAGGTATAGCTGTTAATCAATTCTAAACTACTACGGCTATTAAATTACTAAACCTTTTAAACATGCAGTATGTTAATATTTCATTCATATTACACAAGCAATGTCATTTTTTGAAATAAATAAATAAATAAATAAATCAAGTTCACTAAATGGGGGCAGCACGGTGGCGCAGTGGGTAGCACACATTGCCTCACAGCAAGAAGGTCGCTGGTTCGAGCTCCGGCTGGGCCAGTTGACATTTCTGTGTGGAGTTTGCATGTTCTCCCCGTGTTTGCATTGGTTTCCTCCGGGTGCTCCGGTTTCCCCCACAAGTCCAAAGACATGCGGTACAGTGATGGGTTGTAGCTGGAAGGGCATCCATTGCGTAATACATATGCTGGATAAGTTGCCGGTTCATTCCGCTGTGGCGACCCCAGATTAATAAAGGGACTAAGCCGAAAAGAAAATGAATGAATGAAGTTCACTAAATGTGCCATTAATAGGGCTGGAAACAGAATATTTTATTTTATGCTGACCCATTGTCATTTCCACAAATTGTCATTTTCAAAATCAAAAAATGTATCTAAATGATTTATATTTAGTTATTTATATTTGAAATTTTTAAGACACCTTAGTGGGCCGTATCGCATCTAGGGGTGCTTTCACCAAAAAACCTGGCGCGTTTGCCCCCTTAACTCGGTTTATTTGGGCATATGTGAACACAACAATCGCGCTATGATGCGCGACAATTGGTCCGAGATCGCCTGAATGAGGTGGTCTCGGCTCGATTGAAACGAACTCTGAAGCAGATCAATTGTAGTGAGAAAGCAATACGATCCAATGAACTAACGAACCAGTCTATAACACAGTGTATTATGGTTATGTAATAGTCATATATAGTTTCATCATTTCTTCAGTGTTCAATACAAAGTATAAAGCTGATTGGTCAGTTCTTGTCACGTGACTCGCAGTGCGCTTGCGGCATTCTGAAAGGTTGAGATTTTTCCACTAGGTGCACCTGAAATACGCAAGCGCGTCACTCCCAATATGCACGTGCAAGCCATGCGACTCCATTGGAAATAACGAATTTGCACGCATAAGACACAATATGTGAACGGCCCCTAAAAGTAGTTTATAGAATAAAACTGACATTGTACTCTTTGCAAATTTGTAGTCACTTGTAGTTATAGGACATGGTGTGAGTGTTTTTGTCTTGAGGATGTATGTTATTGTGGTAAAATCTGGCTATATGTTGGATGTGATCTCATTACGTTCTCCTTCACAAATGCCTTCTGGGAAACTCAGGGTTTGAACTTCATAAGTAGAGGGCAGTTTCATTTCAGTGTCTCTTACTTTCGGTGGCATCGATGACGTGTGTGTTGTGTTTACTGTGCTTGTGTGTGTCTGAAAAAGCACCGGATGCTTCTGAGACAAGGTCAGCGAAAAGAAATGAGTGCATGTTTTTTTTTTTTTCTTCCTCTTGTCCTCTTTTCAGCTCTGCGATGGCCAGAAAATCTACTCTCTTCTCCATCCAGGTGTTTTTTTTTCCTCTCCACTAGATCGATCTAGGGCACGATAGAGCCGTCATTTATCAAAGCTGATCTTGCTGAATCTTTCAAGCGTAGCCCTCGTTCTCACAGCAGAAGTTTTCCAGCAGCTGTATGACAATCCTCACCTTCAGTTGTAGGCATTCCAGGAATAATGAGCCGCTGTCAAAGCACATCTAATTACGGTGAGCGTTCATGCTGCGTTAGGCTGTGAAAGCTGGGGTCAGGAGGCCGATGCTGTGGGCCACGCCGGCTCAATGCGCTTTGCTTGCACCTAGACAGATCAGGAAATGTGTGCTTTATTCAGCACTCTTTAATCAGCTGGATCTCAGAACGTGTTTGATATTAGTGTATGAGGCCCAATCCCTATTCTACCCCCTTAGCCTTTCCCCTTACCCATACCCCTCATTTTGTGCGTTCACGTGAAGGGGTAGGGGTGTCATAATTCTTTTTATCTTAGCCGTAGGGCTAAGGGGAAGCGCAAGATAGCTCTTGAAACAGAGATTTTCCAGGACCACACTAGAAACCAAGGGGTACGAAAATTTTCTAGAATACACCAGCCACAACGGCAACATAGCTGCACACGAGTTAGGATTTAACAAATGTAAGTATTTTTTAGCATTATTAAGAGTTTTTACAACAAACAAGCATGTGTTTTAATACATTCATAACCACGTTTGTGTTTAGGGTTATGCTTTTAAAAAAATGATTAAAAAATCTAAATTTGGCTATCTATAATCCATAATAATAACTCCTGTTTAGTCTAGAAAAGTCTAGTGTCTGGGAATTACCATTTTACAGTGTCTGGTATAACGTTAATGTTTGTTTTCGTGTGTTTACATAGATGAATATGGCCACGGTGTAAATGCACAGTACAGTTACGAGCTTATTGCAACATTATATCGTTATGATAACATGATATCGTTGCCTTCAGTGATTTCCTGAAGATAAATACCAAAAAAACACACACACACACACACACACCAAATAGAGTTATTCTCTATATGTTTCTGAACTATACTGTTTCTGTACACATGTTATTGTATAGGATTGGGTGTTGTTTTGGTTTTTACTATAACAGTACCATGACAATGCTTTTACAATGGTATTCTGCCTAAACAATACGATACTCTAAAAAGATCCACAAAATGATGTTGTTGGATGACAGTAAAGAGCAGCTTTTGCTAACACTTTAATTTAAGAAACAATTATCACTATTAACTAGTGGTTTATTACCTGCCTATTATTCAGATATTGGTTGGTTATTAGTACTGATAAAGCACATATTCTGCACATTCTTATTCGACATCTTTAATCAGGTCAAACAATCTGAGAAATCTGCCTATAAATGGTAGTTAATGTAGTAGTTTAATCTCATTCCTGACTCTGAGGAGCTTCAATATAGTATTAATACGACCAAAACAAGATTTATAATAATTATTTTCAATGAGAATCAAGTGAGAAGAGAGCAGGTGAAAAAAAGGGAATGTGGAAATTGTTTCAGAGAGATCCAAATGACTTATATCATCAAGTGTTTGGTCTTCGTGACTCACTTTTTGGAGTTTGAATGTGCGCGAAACTGTGAAATGACTATATACTGTAGATGTGTGTGTGTTTATGTGTGAGTGTGCATGTCTGCGAGTATGCGATCAGCTCCAGTTGCATTGTGGGATGGTGGCATTAGGACTCCGAGCCGAAGTGAAGGTCACACATTTTACATTAACAGTCATCACCAAGCGCTACTGATGCAAGAGTGTATGTGTGTGTGTGTGTGTGTGTCTTTGTGTGGGTGAGTGAAAACGTCCAACTGAGTGGTGTGTGTGGGAGTGGAAGATGAGAGAGAGAGAGAGAGAGAGAGAGAGGGTCATTGTACAACATTTCCTTGCTTTACCCAGCTGCTCTTTAAAGCACACAGCTTTATAAGGAGCCAGACTTGCTCCGCTCATATTTGTTGAGTTATTCAAGGCTGGCATCCACAGCATATGATATCCAGGTACTTGAACCCAGGGCATATCAACCATTCGACCCATACTTAAAAAAAAGCATTCCTTCACTTTTCCTAAGATAATCATCCTTAAAAAGGGTGTAACGTATCTGGGCCTTTAAATCCAAGGCTTTCGTGTGTACAGACATTGTGATTAATAATCTCATTACACTTTCAGTTTGAATTGTACATTTCCTTTGCCTCTTTTTGCACTTTTCAAAACTTTGTGTGTCATTGCAGGCACTTTTGTGTTCCAAAATGTGTAAGAAATGAATCACATGCTCAGTATTGCCACAAGGGGTGCCACAAGTAGTCTAATTCTGTTGTTATTTGTCACATATTTTAATGTTGTTTTTGAGTGATTTTTGTTTGTATGTATTTGTTGTGTCATGATGCTACTGCCCTAATTTAAATGCCCCTGGTGGGATTATTAAAGTTGTTAAACTACTAAACTATAAAACTATAATTGTCACTTAATGTTAAGACAAGTTTATTCATGCTGAAATATATTTCTAAACATATTCATCATATTTGTTGAGTTATTTAAGGCTGGTATGCACAGCATATGATATCCAGGTACATGAACCCAGGGCATATCAACCATTTGACCTATGCTTAAAAAAATGCATTCCTTCACTTTTCCCAAGATAATCATCTCAAAAAATGGTGTAAAATACCTGGGCCTTTAAATCAAATGCTTTTGTGTATAGAGACATTTAGATTAATAATCTCATAATAACACTTTCAGTCTGAATTATACTTTGTCTTTGCCCCTTTTTGCACTTTTCAAATTGTTCCTGCAACCCGATTGTGTGTCATTGCAAGCACTTTTGTGTTCCAAAATGTGTAAGAAATGAATCACATGCTCAGCATTGCCACAAGGGGCGCCACAAGTAGTCTTCTTCTGTTTTTATTTGTCACATTTATTTTTTTTATATTGTTTTTGAGAGATGTGTTTGTTGTGTCATAATGCTACTGATCTAATTTAATTGCTCCTTTTGGGATTATTAAAGTTGTTAAACTACTAAACTATAAAACTATAATTGTCACGTAATGTTAAGGCGAGTTTATAGATGTACAGAGCACATTTCATACACAATGGTCATTCAAAATGCTTTATAAAAGAGAATAATTATTAAATAAGTATGCAAAATAAAAAACAGCAATGAATTAAAAGGATTATATTAAAATGATATTAGGGCCTCACAGTGGCGCAGTGGGTAGCACGTTCGCCTCACAGCAAGAAGGTCGCTGGTTCGAGCCTCGGCTGGGTCAGTTGGCGTTTCTGTGTGGAGTTTGGATGTTCTCCCTGTGTTGGCGTGGGTTTTCTCCGGGTGCTCCGGTTTCCCCCACAAGTCCAAAGACATGCGGTACAGGTGAATTGGGTAAGCTAAATTGTCCGTAGTGTATGAGTGTGAATGGGTGTGTATGGATGTTTCCCAGTGATGGGTTGCAGCTGGAAGGGCATCCGCTGCGTAAAATATATGCTGGATAAGTTGGTGGTTCATTCCGCTGTGGCGACCCCAGATTAATAAAGGGACTAAGCCGAAATGAAAATGAATGAATGAATAAAATGATATTAAAATGTATTAAAACAGGTTTAAAAGGAACTGAAACAAATCTGGATTGAATCTGTATTAAGTAGCACAGTGCTCATTCGTTAAAGGCACAGCTAAATGTTACTTAAAATGTTACATTTGTATTGTATACTGTAATATATTTGACTTATACTTTCTAAAAAAAGTTAAACCGTGATTTTATTATGAGGGTTTATTGTGCAAAGCTTTCAGTTTCATCTTCAGCGTGCATTTGATTTAGTAGTTTTTCCTCAAGTAAAATGCTGGAAACTCTTTGTTCATTTCCTCATTGAGTATAGCTGATCAAATAGTCTACGGGTCACATGTTAGGAATCACATGAATAGGAGTGCACAGATGAATACTGTGCCATTGATTCACACAGAGCATGCTGATTTAAATCTGTCATCATATACAGCCATTTGGTCTCTTTAGAATACCTGGATTTAGATTTGACCATCTTTTATGATGTGTTTGTTTTTTTATTTTTTGTTTTAAGCTTTAGGTTAATTCACTTTATGTATAGAGGAACAGAAATATTTCTTAAAAAAACAACAACCCTGTGTTTAGAAGAAGAACCAAAACCTTATAGATAGATCACATTTATCTGTATAAACACATATGACTTGACTCAGTGGTCAGTTACTTGTTAAGTTTACTTTGTTTTACTTGTTTTAGCTGTTAAGCTGAATATATGAAATATTTGACCATATATTGAAAAATGAAAATGACCTCATTATATATTCTCCATCATGTGGTTTTAAACCGTTTTAAAACTTTAAAACTTTTTTCTGTTGAACACAAAAGAAGATATTTCGAAGAATGCTGGTTGCTGGCGTCCATTGACTTCCATAGTAAGGAAAAAAAATACTATGGAAGTTAATGAATGCCAGCTACAGGCATTCTTCAAAATATTTTCTTTTGTGTTCAACAAAAGAAACTCAAATAGGTTTTGAACAAGTGATGGGTGATTAAATGAATTGTATGGGTGAACTATCTATTTAAATAGCAATTTCACTAGTACATTCACTAGTAAGTTTTTTTTATCCTGCTTGTGTTAGAGTCTGGTTGTTTCTTTGAATATGCGTTATTAATCGATCTTGCGTGCTGCTGTTATCATGTAACATCATCATCAAGCGCCAAAGTTCTGTTCCAATACTCAAGACCGCAAGAATGATATTGATATTGAGGATGCATCGAATGTTAGGCCTGTCATGATATCTTTTTTGTGTTGTACGATATATTGCACCAAAATATATTGCGATCAATGATATTATTGTCATATTAAGACCATTTCATGCCACTCATTATATAATGCCAGAATGACAATATAATATTATCACAATGCAAGTACACTCTTCCAAGAGCACATCATATTTTATTCTTAAGAATATTTAATTTAATTATAGTCATTTTAACAATTTAATAATGAGGCATTGGAATCGTAATGTAAAAAGCATATCCTAAATAGATAATAAATGTTAACAAAAAAGATAAAAAGTAAAAGAAGCTGCGATATCTGCTACCAGATCTATATTCAGTTGTCAGACACCCACATGAAAATATATTAAAGTAATTTATAGTAAATATTCTAGTGTTTTTTAACCATGCTGACACTGATACCTCCAATAGAGATAGAGAGGTTGCGCAATCAGCTAAAATGTTGCTAGAGTTGGTTTTATGGGCGATTATATATTGAGACAGGCCTATCCAATGCAGACTTGAGCACAAATCACTTCCCCTCGAAGATATCGAAGATATGTTTCTATTTTCCTTGCTTAAATATAACAAAATTAGCCATGATGTCACTTTCCACCCCCACTCTAAATCACACAAAACTGGTGTCATTGGTTTGTGCCGTTAAAACAAACACTGTATCTGTTTTCCTTGGTTAGATATAACAAAAATATTGGGGAAGCCATGACGTCACTTTCCACCCTGCTTCCTCTAAATCACACAAAACTGGTGTCATTCATGTGTGCTCGATTTGTGCTGGTTTGTGCCGTTGAAATGAACATCATATATTTTTGTGTATGAGTATTATTTCATATTATTATTTAAGCATTATTTAAAGACACCAAACCAGCACAAACATTGGTTTTTGCGACACAAATCAGCACAAACATAGCACAAACGAATAGCATAGTTTTGGGGATTACTTATTTTTATGGGGTGCCAACTTCACAGAGATGAACGCAAGTCTGTTCTCTATGTACTTGCAATTGAGAAACAGGCTCGGTTTCTGCTGTGACCTGTGTCTGTCCTTTGTCATCTGTACTAGTGGAAGCGCGTGCTGCTCGTCTCTGAGTCATGAATACAGACGGTTGACGGTAAAAACAGCGGAAAGCTCTTGTAAATATTGCTGTAACGCATCTTGATTGAATAATTGAGTCATCAGCACTGCTTCCGCATCTCTCTCTTGATGAAAAATGTGATTTTAATATACGGTTGAAGTCAGAATTATTAGTCGTCCTGAATTATTAGCCCCCCTGTATATTTTTGCCTCAAGTTCTGTTTAACGGAAATAAGAGTTTTCCAACACATTTATGAACATAATAATAACTAATTTCTAATAACTGATTTATCTTTGCCATGATGACAATACATAATGTTTCACCAGATAGTTTTCAAGATACTAGTATTCAGCTTAAAGTGACATTTAAAGGCTTAACTAGGTTAATTAGGTTAAGGAGAGATAGATAAATTAGGAAAGTCACATAACAGTGGTTTGTTCTGTAGACAATCGGGAAAAAAAATTGCTTAAGGAGGCTAATAATATTGACCTTAAAATGGTTTTAAAAATGTTTTAGCTTTTATTGTAGCTGAAATAAAACAAGTAAGACTTTCTCCAGAAGAAAAAATATTTTAGATACATATAAAACATATAAAATATGTTTTACATATAAACATATAAAATATATGTTTAAAAAAGCAAAACAAAATTCACAGGAGCGCTAATAATTGTGACTTCAACCAAGTATTTGCAACTATATACAGAATAGGTTGTGTTTTTCTTTGACCCTTGGCCTTTTTTGGTTCCTCGTTGACCTTGATGCTTTACCTGAGCCCTGTTCACTCTCTCCACGCTGTGATGCGTCTGTCTGACAGATGGGCTGATGACCCAGCAGTCTTTCTTCTCATCTACTTCTCCATCCCTTGTTTCTTCACCTCTTTGTGCCCATTAGACTCCAGTGGAGAGAGAGATTGGCCCAAGCATATGCTGCGCACACACACACACACACATGCACAAAGACACGCACACATACACTTACTCATAGTACACACACACAAACACATGTAGATGGATCTGTGCTAATTTTAACCTGTACCAGCTGCTCACCTGCTCAAAGCCATTGTAATGCAGCTGAGACAGATGTGTGTGTGTGTGTGTGTGTGTGTGTGTGTGTGTGTGTGTGTGTGTGTGTGCGCAGC
>CAIGQW010003411.1:2011453-2022902 GCA_903798125.1 Danio choprae | reverse complement strand
CACACACACACACACACACACACACACACACACACACACACACACACTCACACACACACTCACACACACTCACACACACACTCACACACACAGCTCTCCGTCATACCAGGGTGTTTCTTCAGCTCAGGCATATTTATGTTTCAGTGGTTGATTTTTACTCCAACAGATTTCAGCTGGATTTCTTTTGTTATATGAAGGTCGCATCTCAGACTCATCTTTTTAATATGGAAAAATATGGAACTGGATCATTCAAATTTGAATTATTATAAGATCAATATTGAAATTAACAATAACAATAATTTGAATATGTATGTTTTATTTTTTTTGTCAATCGTGTAAATTTAAAAAAAAAATTTGAATGTATTTATAAGTATTTACTTTTTAAACAAGACAAACATGTCTTAAATTGTATGTATTTTTATAATAATAAACAAAAATGACATTTTACACCACAGAATGATTGCAAACATGTATTGAAATTTTATTAAAAATAAAAATGTCTATTTGTGCAAAGCTGTTTAAACGTTTCTGAACGCAGTTTCTTCAGCCGATTTGAATGTTATCCCTCAATTAAATGGGCGTTATCAGTGGTTATTAGCTGATAGATATGGGCCAGTAGCGGCCTTCTGCGCCTATTGGTAGGCTTAGAAGGCTGTAATCATCCAACCACATGGCCGGAAGTTAACGAGAATTATTTATATTATTTATTAAATTTCCCATTAATTGTACTTTATTAACGTCTACCCCTACCCCAACCCTAAATCCAACCGTCAAAGTAATGTAAAAACAGATCTGGATCTGGAGTCTTCTCTATTAGTATAGCTGATTAACCATGAGAATTATTTATATTATTTATTAAATTTCCCATTAATTGTATTTTATTAACGTCTACCCAGCCACACGGTGGCGCAGTGGGTAGCACAATCGCCTCACAGCAAGAAGGTCGCTGGTTCGAGCCTCGGCTGGGTCAGTTGGCGTTTCTGTGTGGAGTTTGCATGTTCTCCCCGTGTTGGCGTGGGTTTCCTCCAGGTGCTCCGGTTTCCCCCACAGTCCAAAGACATGTGCTATAGGTGAATTGGGTAAGCTAAATTGTCCGTAGTGTATGTGTGTGAATGAGTGTGTGTGAATGTTTCCCAGTGATGGGTTGCAGCTGGAAGGGCATCCGCTGCGTAGAACATATGCTGGATGGGTTGGCGGTTCGTTCCGCTGTGGCGACCCCAGAGTAATAAAGGGACTAAGCCGAAGAGAAAATGAATGAATGAATGAATAACGTCTACCCCTACCCCATCCCTAAACCCAACCATCACAGTAATGTAAAAACAGATCTGGATCTGGAGTCTTGTTTATTAGTATAACTGATTAACCATGTTGATGGATGATAACTACCAGTAGGCGCAGAAGGACCCTACTGGCCCATATCTATCAGCTAATAACCACTAACTCAATCCCGTCCATTCATAAAACATGACATATATGCATCAGAATATTTGTAATGAATAGAAAGTTCCAATGAATGGCATTTATTTCAAATATATATTTTGTAATATTATTAAGGCTTTTCACTCTCGCTTAATCTGAACCACAAGTATCCAGAAGTTAAACTCAGATCAACCTATAAACACCAATCCAGCACATATCAAACACTGAGCAGCCCCAGGGAAAATCTGAAAATAATTTCCACATTTCCAGCATATTATCAATAGAACAGAAACATAATAAAATGTTTTAAGTAAAAAAAAGTACCATATTCCATTCAGTACCTAAAAGGAAACTCAAATAATCCCAAATTAATGCAAACAAAAAGGTTTCTTGTAAATGAAAGGTGCTCCAACAATCTCTGGAAGCTTTCCGTGGAGTTTTGTGAACAGAGATTCAGTGTGGGTCAGGTAATGAGACACACTCCTGTTCATCATAACACACACACACACACACACACACACACACACACACACACGCATAGAGAGAGACACATACAGACTCTATGCCATTCAATTCCTCCGTTACAGAAGCACAAGACATTCAAGCCCTTCCCTGATTGAATCCATCTCTCTCAGCCACTCTGCCTCTCATTTTTGGGGATGTAACTGCTGAGAAACAATGAAACTCTTTTCCATCATCCCTCTTTTCTATTGCATTGTCCCATCATACTGTCCTTCACTATTCCTTCTCTCCTGGCACATCTATATTCTCCGTTTCTCAAGTGGTGCGCTCCTGTTATCACTCATACAGTGAAAATGATCCACATTTTAGTTCAAATGAATGGTCGTTTTGGACAATCTCCGAGAAAATTTCGTATTAGTTTCAACCTTTTCATACTACGATGAAGATCTTTTCACTGTACTTTTGAAGATTAATGGAGTATGTTTGACAATATTTTGTTTATTTTAATATTTAATTTGACGTTTGATGTTTCAGTAACACTTTCTATGAAGCCTGTATTTATAATGCATTAGGCTGCGTGTCCACTGAAGTGTTTTTTGCACTGCAGAAACGCGAGTGCTGTTCCAAGGCACAGAAAAGGCATTTTAAAAGGCATTAAAATGCGGCACAGAAACCAAACATGAGGCAGCATCAATTTTTTATTTTTTTTATTTACACAAGCGATGCGAATTAAGCGTTTTGCGCGTTTGACATCCTTAAATGCGTGAATTGCTCGAGTTGGAAAATCTGAACTTTAGCAGACATTCGCACCACATTAACCAATCTGGAGCTTGCTCTTGAAGGGGCGTGATTATGACGTAGCGCCTGTTGTTGGTGTCCTGAGGGGAAATCCTCCTGCTGACACCAGACAACAGCTCATCAAACTGGGCACGGCTCAATCAGATGCACCGCTTAAAGCTTCCATCATCCAGGTGCAGTGTCTGGAGGAGTTGATGAACTCACAGATCTATGTGCACCTCTGAAAGGATCTAGTGGACTCAGACACAGTGCCGAACAAATCTACGCTGTTTTTCAGCCTTCCAGCACATAAAGCACAGCTACTCTCTCAATAAAAACCATATTAGCCATTTAGCAATGAAGCTAGAGTCCCCGGGCAGACAGATGCCCCGCCCATAACGCGAATCCGCATCTATTGTGAAGTGAATTTGATGCATGAATGAAGCGAGTAAACTCAAAATGTTCACGTGAACATAGCATTAGGGCTGCATGATATTGGAAAAAACTGATATAGCAATAATTAGTTTTTCTGCAATATATATTGCAATATTAATGTCATTTCATAAGATGATTTAAATGACCCAACTGGGAAAGAATTCATAGTTTTACACTGTGATCATTTTGTAGGGAGTGCGTAGAGAGTGTGTTTATTACAAAGTATATTAAACAATTACAAGAATAAATAAATGAATGCAATAGAAATTAAATAGAGCTGTATGGTATTCTGAACAGTACTGAATTAAAATGTGAAATAACAATGCAATGTAATCAAATGTAAAATAACACTGTAGTCTTCATTGTAATAAAATGCATATAATCTTTATTAAAGCTACAACTTTGATCATTTCTTGTGCCCAAATAGTTTAAATTAGCTTGAAATCTAACATCGTCACATTCATTCATTCATTTTCTTTTCAGCTTAGTCCCTTTATTAATCTGGGGTCGCCACAGCGGAATGAACCGCCAACTTATCCAGCATGTTATTTAAGCAGCAGATGCCCTTCCAGCTGCAACCCATCACTGGGAAACATCCACACACATACACTACGGACAATTTTAGCTTACCCAATTCACTTATACCGCATGTCTTTTGGACTTGTGGGGGAAACCGGAGCACCCAGAGGAAACCCACGTCAACACAGAGAGAACATGCAAACTCCACACAGAAACGCCAACTGACCCAGCCGAGGCTCGAACCAGCGACCTTCTTGCTGAGAGGCGAACGTGCTACCCACTGCGCCACCGTGAGGCCCCACATCGTCACATGCCTTAAATAAATTTGTTCACTGTAGTAGTGCACTTTTTATTGCTGTTTTCCTGGTTCATTATAATCACAACTCAATATTGCAGATTCTGTGATGTGACTATTGCATACTCGTAACATTGCGATTTCGATATCTAAAACGATATATTGTGCAGCTCTATTAAATATCATGAAGTTATTAGACTATATTATAAGGCAGTTTATAAGGGATTATGAATAAATATACCTTATAAAGCATTATACAGTGGTGTGAAAAAGTGTTTGCCCCCTTACTGCTTTCTTATTTTTTTTGCATGTGTGTCACACGTTAATGTTTCAGATCATCAAACAAATTGAACTATTAATCAAAGATAACACAAGTATCATCATGCAGTTTTGAAATGACGGTTTGCATTATTAAGGGAAGACTAAATCCAAAACTACATAGCCCTGTGTGAGAAAAAACACATTCAGAATAAACAGTGTTTAACGATTTTTTTAGTCATTAACACAGAATAAAAAATACATCTGGGGCCTCACGGTGGCGCAGTGGATAGCACGTTCGCCTCACAGCAAGAAGGTCGCTGGTTCGAGCCTCGGCAGGGTCAGTTGGCATTTCTGTGTGGAGTTTGCATGTTCTCCCCGTGTTGGCGTGGGTTTCCTCCGGGTGCTCCGGTTTCCCCCACAAGTCCAAAGACATGCGCTATAGGTGAATTGGGTAAGCTAAAATTGTCCGTAGTGTATGTGTGTGAATGAGTGTGTGTGTGGATGTTTCCCAGTGATGGGTTGCAGCTGGAAGGGCATCCACTGCGTAAAACATATGCTGGATAAGTTGGCGGTTCATTCCGCTGTGGCGACCCCTGATTAATAAAGGGACTAAGCCGAAATGAAAATGAATGAATGAATGAATAAAAATACATCTGAGTCGATACTACTACCAAAGCATTCACATCTTCATAATAGAGTAAGTGAGTGAGGTTTATTTTTACAGCACTTTGCCAATTTGTCAACTGTACTGCACGCCTGGAGAAAATTAATTCAGAAAAACATTCAGTGTATGACTTACAAACTTGCAGGAGGTTTCCAGCTAATTCTTTACTAAAGAGAGGATTTGAGCGTGCAAACCTGCGTGCAGATGCCCTGCAGTCAGAACAGGGTTTAAAGCCTGTTTAGCGCAGCCTCACTTAAACTAAAGATTAGGCTTAAATGCAATTGGGTGTCTCGTAAGGGTTTAGAGGCAGTGTTATGAGAAGTAATGCTGAGAGCGCGTGTGGACGGGCTTACATCCTAGCAGGAAATGAGAGAGATAGATGAGAAGCATATTGTCTCATTCAGGCAGCAGTTAGTGGGAATTTATTGTTGGCAGATTGCGTGCGTGCGGATATGAATGTAGTGTTGATGTTTGTGTTCGCACATACAGTGAGGTTGTCGTCTGCGCATGTAATACCAGCCGATTAATCTGGCCATTTTCAGCTTATCAAAGAGTAACTCTGCATGAATGCCCAATTATAAGAACTGCTTATTAGTCTTCAAAACTTCCCTAAAGAAGATACCGATCATATTAGTCTTAAAAAATTGTCAACGCATCATACATATACAGGGGTGGGAGGGTTCACAAAATTGTCAGTTCGCTTGTGCGGCCATGGTTTTTGGTTTGATTCTGTTTACATTGTAAAACAAATCCCCTTATTGTAACATGTAAATGCCATTTAGAAATACCATACATCATCAGAATATACATAGAATTATAATCTACCTTACAGTATTTAAATATATATAAATATATATATGTGGGCAGCATGGTAGCGCAGTGGATAGCACAATTGCCTCAAGGCAAGAAGGTCGCTGGTTCGAGCCTCGGCTGGGTCAGTTGGCTTTTTTGTGTGGAGTTTGCATGTCCTCCCCGGGTGCTCCGGTTTCCCCCACAATTTCAAAGACATGCGCTATAGGTGAATTGGGAAAGTTAAATTGTCCGTAGTGTATGTGAGTGAATGAGTGTGTATGGATGTTTCCCAGCGATGGGTTGCAGCTGGAAGGGCATCTGCTGCGTAAAGCATATGCTGGATAAGTTGGCGGATCATTCCGCTGTGGCGACCCCAGATTAATAAAGGGACTAAGCCGAAGTGAAAATGAATATATATATATATATATATATATATATATCTCAGGGTTCCCACGCTTTAATGTACAGCAGATTCATAGACTTTCAAGGACTTTTTAAAGCAGTTAAATTTGGTTACTAGGGATGTAACCACTCATCGTGACCCAGTGATGATTGAAACCGGTAAAAATGTTGAATGAATCGCAATACATTTTTTTAACAGAGGGTTACAGACGCAAACTTGCTTTACCTGCACTTCAGGTACCTGCACAAGCAAGAGGTGGGGTGGCAGACTAAAATGACAGTGGTGAGGTTCACCAGACAAAACACAAACTGTGTGCAAATACTGCAAAAAGACGTTTACTTTCAGTAATAGAACAACGAATATGATGCACATAAACTGTCAGCACAGTGAAAAACTACTGTCACAGACGTCTATATGCAAAAAATCTATTAAAAAGCCAAACCACCCGGACCGGAGGATTGGCAGCTCCGCTTGCTCCGACAAGTGCTACGGAGATCACACCATGCACCAGTGTTTTCATAGCAAAATTATTTAAAATTAATCATCTAAATTATTTATAATCAGTTTTTTATGACAGTGGCCAGTCCCCTGGAGCAGAGGGCTTATTGACCACCTCTGTGCACACTGCTCTCTGGTTTAGGAAAGGCTTTCCTCTGCACACCAGCCATCTCAGTCCCCAGTGAAAAAGTTTTGTTTTCAGCAGAGAATATGTCAAATGTGCAAAGAGCTCATCTTATGCCAGAAAACATAAATATGCTGATATTTCTTTTTAAAAATGTAAAATCCCAGCACAGTCACAGTCAGTTTTAGTTTCTTTATATTAATTTTGTCTTCTTTAGTTTGTATTATTTATTTTTTTATTTGGAATTTGGTTTTAAAATAGCAATTTTGTTATGGCAGAAAATATTTTATTTTGCAAAAAATGTGCAGAATTTGAGAAAAAAATGAATGGGCTCTTCACCTTAAATTTGTTTCCAATACTTTTGTTAACAAATTGTGACTAAATCACATCGTGAGATTAGTATCGCGAATCGTAGCGCATTGCGAGTCAGGTGAATCGTTACATCCCTATAATGCACCATCAATTTTTAACTTAAGCACCTTTGTAATTCATATGCCAGCATATATACCCCCATGAAAGTTCTTACTGTACTTAACAATTCACTTACACTTAATATTTACATTACAAACATCAGAGTCATTTTCAAAACGTTTGACTGTTTTAAAAGTCATGTCCAAAGATGATTTTATTTCAATTTTAAGAAAATTACTTGAATTCAATAGTGGTGATATTCAAATGCGGTTCCTGAAATATTAATAAAATGTGCATAACTTGTCAGTGTTATTGTAAAATATTTAAATTTAAGATTATTTATTACAGAATTTCTCTTATTTTTTGGTTCTGTATTTGACAATTGAGTACAATAAAAAAAAAAAACATTTATTTCAAATTTAATTCAAGCACTTCAATGACCTACGTTTGTTTTTAAGAACTTTTCAGGCCTTGAATCCATGTCTGTACTTTTAAGTACTTTCAAGAAGTGTGGAAACCCTGATATACTCTCCTGGCCTTGTACTCTAATTTTAGTCTTAGAGTTATAATTGAGTCTTTTGTTTGCAAATTTTGAAAAAAGTCATTTTAGGCCACAAAAATTTTTATATTTTCAAGCAAAATCCTGGAGGGACTGGTTTGAGCATACAAAAAACTGTATTTTAAGTATTTAACAGGTACAGCTTATTGACTGCATCGGATTGCTGTTGATAAGTGGGAAAAAAACTAAAAAGTAGTGAAAAATAGTGAAAAATAGCCTATTCATAACAATAGACAAAATGCATGCAACAACGTGATGTCAAACCCTTGTTCGAATTTTTATTAAATGGAAAGCAAAATTAAAAATGACAAACAAAAATAACTTGGACAAAAAAAAACCTGGGAACCTGGGAAACCTGCAGAACACATTTTTCCTTCGCCCTACTTCTCCAATGCTTTTCAATGTAAACATACTTCGGCTGTTCTCTGTGCCTCTGTACTTTTGTTTGACTTCTTTGACCTGAAATGCCTCCTTTGTTGGCACAGCAATCTAACTGACCTGATAAAAGTCAAACTACTCCAAATATACCTCCAATCTCCTCCCTCACTTCTATAAAAAATTGGCAGTGCAAGACAGGAGACTAATTAAGGAGTCAAGTGGAAGAAAGAACAGGAGAGAGTGAGTGAGTGAGTGAGTGAGTGAGTGAGTGAGTGAGTGAGTGAGTGAGTGAGTGAGTGAGTGAGTGAGTGAGTGTGTCATTCTTTTAAAAGACACGCTATGCTCAGAATGCTAGAATAGTACACCACTTTAATATTTATGCAGATTACAGTATATATAATATCAATAACAATACTGAAGTTGGTGATGATTAAAGTAATATTCTGTGATGACGCCAACAGTGATATCAATAATAATGAAGGTAATAGCAATAATAATAATCCTTAATACCCAACATTTAAAGGTAATATAAAAAAATCAAGAGGAGGGTAGTAAACAATCATTGGGCATTAAATGATTGTTTACTGTGATCGAATCTAATATCATAAAATTGAATTACCTAAATTAGCTAGTCTGTTCTCCAAAAGTAGATGGTACAGCGCAACATCACAAGGTTAAAGTCATGACTGTACAAACTTTTTTTATTTTATTTTAATGCAGCTATTTGCTTGAAGTGCCTTATTATAATTGTAAAACTTTGTTGCCGTGACAACAGAACACCATAAACAACAGTATAAATGTTTTTAAGCAGGTTTGAACTAATTCATTCAAGTGCTTTTATAAAATTAAATGCTTTACGGGCCCACTGGTGAATCCTTGTAAGCACCCATTCACTTTTAATGCAATTGAATTTTATATTATAAACATTGCACCACAACAAGCTGGAGACTGAACCTATTTCGTACTGAACCAAGAACTTTCTTGTAGTTGTTATATAAAAAAAAAAGAAGAAGAAGAATTAAAGCAATAAACGTTGAAGACAAATGCAAATATATGCCTTTAAAATTACCATAGTAAATATCAAAGTTAATGGCATTTCATATAGCCTACCCCTAACCCTGAACTCAACCCAAATATGCGCCAGTCATTAGATATTAATAAAAACATGTTCTAGCTGATTTATAAGTCTTTTTAATTAGTAAGGACCAGCAAAATGTCCACACTACTGCCGAAAAATCAATGACATACTCAGAATCAGCACCACAATAAATGTCGCCCAATGAAAATGGTCTTTACAATGGAAATCCCCTTCTCGAGCTATATATAAAACTACATGTTGCTGGCAATGAATCATTATGACTCAAGCCTTTTAATTAAATACTTATATTATATTAAACTGATCCAAAGTCAGTTTTAAAAAATGCATCATATTTTTGACAAAATATAAAGCAACTATTTAAAACGTTGTCAATAATAAGAGGAATTAGGTCTGCACGATTAATTGTTTCTAAACCGAAATGGCGATTTGCAAAGGTGCGATTTTCAAATAGTAAAAGTTTAGATTATTTATATATATTATAAATGTTTGTATATATTTATATATACTGTATATGTTATAAAATATGATAACAAGCATATAGTTTAGTTCTAACAGTTTGCAAGCATATTACCCTCAACAATGTGAAAAATGTCATCTAAATGTAAAGTAATGTACTGTACTAAAAGGTAATCTAAATGTGAAGGTTTCATTGTTAACCTTTTGGCTTTTGAATTATTTGTGTTCTTTGCACTTTAAAAGTCCAAAACGCTTGCTGTCATCATTTCAACCTTAATGTACGCAGGTTATCGTCAGTGTTTTACTGATGCAAAACAGTTTACAGTGTGTTTGGACTCTTAAAAGTTTAAGATTTTATCATTCTTTTAATTTTATTTAAGGTACTGTAGTTATTTTTGTACTTCATTTGTCATGACAACTGACAACTTCATTTCTAAGAATTTGGCAACAATGTTTAAGAGTTTTAAAATAATTTGTAATTCGAATTATGTTCAGAGCTCCGTAGTTTAAAATAGGCTAACCGTCAGTTAAACTAGTATAAGATGACACGCACAGCTGTCTAAATAAATAGGCTATAAAATACACAGTGAATCATTAGGCCTATTAAAATATTATACAAAAAACTGTACTGAAAGAAAGAAAAAAGCACACGAATGCCACTTTGAAACAGAAACTTATTTTACCAACGTGCTTTAATATTAGACAGTTATTTAAGACTTTTTTGTCAAAAAAAATAAATAAATAGGGTTAGCCTACTAGAGAAATTTTATGTCGGAGAGGGTTCTGAGCGGTATTGGTTTACCGGCGAGCCTAAATATTAGTGGAGCGATTACTTTGGGCGGTTAGCGACTGAGTGGTGCGCAAGACACTGGAGCGGAATACTTAGCGGAGCGTCACACCGCTCAGCTTCGCTCACATGCTCTGTTCCCAGCTGGGCCAGTTGGCATTTCTGTGTGGACTTTGCATGTTCTTCCTATGTTTGCGTGGGTTTTCTCTTGGTGCTCCAGCACAGTCCAAAGACATGTGCTATAGGTGAATTGAATAAACTAAATTGACCATAATGTATGAGTGCGTGTGTGTATGTGAAAGTGTATGGGTGTTGGCATCCGTTGTGTAAAACATATGCTGGAATAGTTGGTGGTTCATTCCACTGTGGCGACCCCTGAACAATAAGGGACTAAGCCAAAGGAACGTTATATAAGAATTTTTATCAGAAAATTCACAATAAAAATTTTTCTTAAAACCGTGCAGCCCACAAAAACACAAAAGTTTACCCCCATGGATCATCTATTTTACTTGCTACTCCTTGCCTCAAACAAAACTGACACTAACTAACCTACAAAACTGTCGGATGACACTAAGTAACCTACAAAACTTAGTTAGCAAACCCAATATATATAGTTCTTCCTCTCAGCTAAACAAGACTTTGCTCGTGGAAGTTGCAGAAAGTAATCCCTCAGATGAAACTAGTAGTGATTTCCTACAGCTTTAGCCATTTTCGCATCAAACGGTCAGCATGGGGAGCGTGAGCTGCCTGTGGGTGTGCTGGTAAGGCTGAGAGAAGTGTTAACAAGTAAAAACATACAACACACACAGGTGGAAAGAGACAGAGCATGATGAGCATTGAGCAATATTCATTATTCTCAGCTAAAATGATTAGCACAGACCAGATGTGTGCTGCGCTTCCTCCTAAATCTCTATCTCTTGTGTAAAGGCTGGAGGTTTTGATTTGGTGCAGAGTTAATGATCAGAGAGTTTACCAGGATTTACACTGCTGAGCTGCTGCTTCATCATGGAGAGTTTCTCAGAAGAGAAGGCCTGGGTCGTTTTACATCTCTTGAGCTCAAAGCAGGTGCAGGAGCATCTCTCTCTCTCTCTCTCTCTCTCTCTCTCTCTC
>CAIGQW010003411.1:1999489-2011053 GCA_903798125.1 Danio choprae | reverse complement strand
CACACACACACACACACACACACACACACACACACACACAAGCTTGGCACGCAGTTAGGCATTAATTTTCTCTCGTTCATCAAGCACAAATCACAGCAAACAATGCTTAATCAATGAGCAGGCCTCATTGACAAATGTCTGAGGGATGACACGAATGAACAAAGGGCTCAAACAGAACAAACAGGAGGAAGAGAGAGAAACAATCATTCAGCGAGTGAAATCAGAAACACCTGCGTTCTCCTCCGACAAACACAGACGTGTACACGTTTGCAAGGACGCCGCTAAAGGGGCACGAGGTGGGAGCGATTCCAGGGGTCCACAGGAGACTACACTCGATTAATATGGAATTATTACACTGAGTATTTATTACAGCACAATTAGGGCTGCACAATATAGCGGAAAATTATTGTTATCGCAATAATATGGCACAGAAGTGCAATAAATTAAATACATTTTATGTGACAGGCATTTGTGTGCTGCACGCATGGGTTGTATATCCAAATCTGACCAATCAGGTGGGGTCTTTACTATCTTTATCCCCACCTCTCCAGTAGGTGCTGTTAGGTAAACTTAAAATAAATACTAATGCTGGGAGAAAAGTGGAAAATAACAACAGCATCCGCTGTGTAAAACATATGCTTGATGAGTAGGCGGTTCATTCCGCTGTGGCGACCCCTGATGAATAAAGGAACTAAGCTGAAGGAAAATTAATGAATGAATTTATTTTATTTCCACATTGCCACATTTCTATTGACCCCAATATTTCAAAAAAAGAAGAAGAAAAAAGGTGTTTACAGACAGGTACAATAAACGATTTTGGTGTATATAGCTGATATTACCCTTCATGACAACTGTGAGGGGGGTGAATTCTTTTATAACTAAAAAAATATACTAAGCATAATATATAGCATAACTAAGGGCAAGGCCACTTGAGTGACAGCTAGGTCTCGCTGGTTGCCGTCACGTCACCTTAGCCGCTGAACTCGGCATATACATTATATTTTTGTTTTGTTTTATGTGGCTTTACACAGTCAATTGCCTTTTGGAATTATTTCCTACAATTACCAGATAATATGGCATGCTGTGTGCACTTAATTGTGTTTTACAAGCCATTCAAGTGGCCTCCATTTCCCAGGTGAGTGAAATTATATACTTATATACCATATCTATAAATGTATTTGTTTTATTTAAGATAATTTATCATTTATAATTTTATTTAGAACTTGAATGCACTCCAGAATCTGACAGATTGATTAGCTGTAGGCTCTAGAACAGTCATCTGAAACGTTTTCATACAGTGTTATGCCTGGATTTCATAAATAGCCTTGCACTTACTAACACAGACTATATTTGAAGTATTTGGAAGTAATTCGCATTTTCCTCCTGTAGAACAAGAACAATGCTTAGTGGCTCACAAAAGTGTCTGACTAAAGACTAAACACTTTATTGCTATAGTTTCCAACCAAGCACATGTGGTCAGAACACAAACGAATTGCAGGTAATTAAGTATTAAGCGTTTCCCCCAAAGAAAAGCCCGTCTAAGCAAAATGATAGCAAGCATCTGTAGCTCCGCCTCTTTGCCCTTTTTTGGTTACCCCCGGTTGGCGCGATGATGTGCAAACAAAATGTCGACCGTTGGCCACGCTCACTTGTAGCTTCATTTGCGCTCTCCAGAAACCTATGGGTGACGTCACGGATACTACGTCCATATGTTTTACAGTCTATGGTCCTATCAAACATATTTACAGGGGTAAAAATAAATAAATATCTCCAAAATGTTTTGGACATATGGTACACCGATAATCGCTTGAAATAATCGTGATTACAATTACAACTAAAATAATAGCGATTAGGCCTCACAGTGGCGCAGTGGGTAGCACGTTCGCCTCACAGCAAGAAGGTCGCTGGTTCGAGCCTCGGCTGGGTCAGTTGGCGTTTCTGTGTGGAGTTTGCATGTTCTCCCCATGTTGGCGTGGGTTTCCTCCGGCTGCTCCAGTTTCCCCAACAAGTCCAAAGACATGCGGTACATGTGAATTGGGTAAGCTAAATTGTCCGTAGTGAATGTGTTTCCCAGTGATGGGTTGCAGCTGGAAGGGCATACGCTGTGTAAAACATGTGCTGGATAAGTTGGCGGTTCATTCCGCTGTGGCGACCCCAGATAAATAAAAGGGACTAAGCCGAAATGAAATTGAATGAATGAATGATAATAGCGATTATGATTTTTCCCATAACCAAGCAGCCCTAATTGCAATAAATGTTTCTTTAGCAGGAGATTATCATATTAATGCAAATGATTTCTGAAAGATCATGTAACACTACAGACTGGAGTAATAGCTTCTGTAAAATTCAGCTCTGAATCACAGTAATGTCATACATTTTAATATACATCTATTTTAAATAATATTTCGCAATATAACAGTTTTTTCTGCACTTTTGATCAAACAGAGGCTTCAAAGAGGCTTCTTTCTATTGACCAAAACCTTTGAACAGTAGTGTAAAGTCAGTTCCCAGTATATCAAGGCAGATACCAACAACATAATAAATTGGGTGGTCAAAAACAAATAAAACAGATACTTATGCTACAGTTATGCAGCAATTCTATTTCCATTTAAAAATTACTTTAAATGAAGCGCAGCAATCCCAAGAGTGTGCGAGAAAATGTCAACAGGGTCAAAATAACGTACATCTCAATGGCAAACACTGCGGCACGACTCAATGTATTCACAAACATACATCCTGGGTTTTATCTTTATCCATTAAGATCAAATCCTGACTGTCACACTGTTTCCCTGACACCCGTAATCATATATGTTGACAGAAATAGACATGTGCCGATTTTTCTCTTCTTCACTTTTATACCAGAGGATACGTGTGAGTCATAGCATCTGTCTAACCATTTAATCGTACTTTTCTGACAGGGCTGGTCTGTCTGTGTGTGTGTGTGTGTGTGTGTGTGTGTGTGTGTGTGTGTGTGTGTGACGTAGTCTGTCCTGTGTCTGTCTTCTGTGAGTGTGGGTTTGCTGGTTTGTGTGTGTGTGCGTGATGTAGTCATTCCTGTGTTTGTCTTCTGCTAGTGTGCGTGTGTGTGTGTGTGTGTGTATGTATGTCATAGTCTGTCCTGTGTTTGTCTTCTGCTCATGAGACACTTGTAGAGCTCAGATCAGATGTGTACTCGTCATCAGTGTATAAAATGAGAGTCAGTCTGAGTCAGAGATGAGTAAGGAAACACACACTACTGAAGTGTAGTGCTCATAAACGTCACCATCCATGAATACAGCTTGTTTTGGCACATTCAGGTTTTTTTTTTTTTGTAAAGCATTACAAATCCACTAACTAAACATTTTTACCCCATCACAGGCCTCTTAAAAGGGATAGTTTGTACAAACAACTAAAATTACATCATTTAGTTATATTTGTCTGGTAACCACTTTGTATGCACCTTTTTGGACCACACGGAGACATTTTTTTCCATCCATCCATATAGTAAAGAACATCAACAAACTTTAAAAAAAAGACACAGAAATATCAAAGTATTGTCTCATAAATGCAAAGCCATGAACCAAGACACAATTTCAACACTTGGAATATACAGTGCTCAGCATATACGAGTACACCCCCACAAATCTCTCATTTAAATTAATATTTTCTATAGGATGCTCTACAATATTATATTTGTGCATATACATTAGTTTAGTCAGTACTGAAGCCAAATCTGGAGCTAATCTAACAAAATAACTTACAATAATGGTTCAGAAATTAGTAGCCCAAATTTATATGTTATAGAAAAATATTAAATACAGTTTTAAAAAATAGCAAAACACAAGAGAAACAAAAAATATAGACAATTTTGTTGAAATTTTGTAGGTTGTAATTTTTTTTTGCAATATTTTGCATGAATTTAAATGTATTATCTTTCCATTTCTGAAGATGTTCTGTGACTAACATATCATTCATTCATTCATTTTCTTTTCGGCTTAGTCAATTTATTAATCTGGGGTAGCACAATCGCCTCACAGCAAGAAGGTCGCTGGTTCGAGCCGCGGCTGGGTCAGTTGGCATTTCTGTGTGGAGTTTGCATGTTCTCCCCGTGTTGGTGTGGGTTTCCTCCGGGTGCTCCGGTTTCCCCCACAAGTCCAAAGACATGCGCTATAGGTGAATTGGGTAAGCTAAATTGTCCGTAGTGTATGTGTGAATGAGTGTGTGTGGATGTTTCCCAGTGATGGGTTGCAGCTGGAAGGGCATCCGCTGCGTAAAACATATGCTGGATAAGTTGGCGGTTCATTCCGCTGTGGCGACCCCAGAATAATAAAGGGACTAAGCCGAAAAGAAAATGAATGAATGAATGAAATAGAATTATTTTATATAAGCAATAAAATCAACTGTTTATGGGAAAATATTACATTGATAATGAAACTGATGACCTTCAGTTATGACGTCTGATTGAGCTATCTAAAGATTAAGCTGAAGATAAAGCTGGTTATGAATAACGCTCTTACAACAAAATGTAATATCTGCATATTATTTAATATTTGGTCGAACAAATATTTATGTTTTCATGAGATTCTCCAATTTAACGATCTTAACACAAACAGAAAACATGCATTTGTGTGATCTCTCAGCCCTACAGCATCTCATCACATACACACACACACACGGCCCAGTTCTGCTAAAGCATTAATAATGCAGAGCTGTTTGGAGGAGGTGCTGTTTATTCTGCACAGAAAATGAGAGAGAACCAGAAAGAAGAAAGTGAGCCGAACAGGAGAAGTTTAGGTAAAAGAATCACTGAGCGAGGTGAGGAACGCCTGAGCTGAAGGCAAGAAACGTCTAAAGAAGAAGAAGACAACAGCAAGAACAAACAGATTTTAGATGAATGATTCTGCGCTGAAAAACTAAGGGACACACAGACTGGAAAGTCTTTCTTCCAGAAACCAAACAAACAACGTTCCATTCCGGAAAGTTATGATGCCTCCGTCGGGCAAAGCGAGCTGTTATGAAGTGGTTGTTGTACATATGTCAGTCCTGTGGGTCATCATTACCTCATCGGAGCCATCAGGTGCTTGGAGCTACTAAACGCATGTGACCGAATCATAAACACAGGGAGCGCAGGACTCGCTGCTTCATTTTGGCACCTTCTGGTAGACAGTGCTACTACACTATGATATGAGTAGACTTGCATCCAGTTAAAGTCAGAATTATTAGCCCCCCTGTATAATTTTTTTTTTTCTCCAAATTCTGTTTAACAGAAAGAAGAGTTTTTTTCCAACACATTTCTAAATATAATAGTTTTAATAACTAATTTCTAATAACTGATTTCTTTTATCTTTACCATGATGACAGCACATAATATTTTACTAAATACTAGTACTTAGCTTAAAGTGACATTTAAAGGCTTAACTAGGTTAATTAGGCAATTTAGGGTAATTAGACAAGTCATTATATAACGCTGATTTGTTTTGTAGACAATCAAAAACAAATATTGTTTAAGGGGGCTAATAATATTGACCTTAAAATGATTTTAAAAAAATTAAAACTGCTTTTATTCTAGCCAAAATAAAACAAATAAGACTTTCTCTAAAAGAAAAAATACTGTGAAAACATCCTTGCTCTGTTAAACATCATTTAAGAAATATATATCACAGCAAGGCAAATAATGTTGACTTTATTTCAAATGTATTTCAAAATATCTAATTATTATTCTTTGGGATTTGCTGGAATTGTGCCCCTGTGCCCCTTCCCTTTCCATTTTTGTCTTTCTTTCTTTTTATTATCTCCTTTACTCCTCCTTTCATGTACACAATGTTGTTATGGTAAAATATGCTCTAATGCAGGGGTCGGGAACCTTTTTTCAGCAAAGAGCCATTCCTGATTTTTTTGGCAAATGCATTTTTTTAAAGCCATTGGGATGTATATATAAAAGATTAAAATTTATAGATTTTTTAATTTTCGCCATCACGACTCATGAATGTTGTTTGAATTTACATGCGCGAAGTAACCACAGGTTACAAACGTAAGTTGTTTGCCCTTTATTGGTGTCGCAATTCAAGTTGTGCTGCACTGGTCGAAACGTCCTTTAATTGTAAATTGAGATCTTATTCATTTTGCTGTAAACAAAGAACTATAATAAAAAGGGAATTGTAATTGTGTTTTCAATAGGAAACACGTAAATTATTATTGAAGGGAGACAGCTGACGGGAAGAGAGCCACGTATTTTTGGTCAAAGAGCCACATGTGGCTTGCGAGCCATAGTTTCCCTACCACTGCTCTAATGTAAAGGCATGTCATTACACAATATGTAAATAAAATGTTTAAAAGGCAAAAATAGATGTATTTATTTTGTAGAAGTCCAGTGCATTTGGACTAAATAATTAAAACGAAACAAAATAAATGCAACAAATAAACTGCCAATGATTTATTTACTTTAGAATTATTATTACAAATCTAAACAAGCAAGAAAAAAAGCAGGAAAAGATTACATGCTTGAGATGATGAACCGTTTACTAACTGGAACCGTTCCTAGCTGACTTTAGGTATATTAAAGCCATAGTTCACCACAAAAATGAAATATTACTCAATATATTTACTCTCCCTCAAGTGGTTCCAAACCTGTTTGACTTTCTTTCTTCTGTTGAACACAAAATAAGATATTTTAAAGAAAGCTGACACCTGTAACCATTGACTTCCAATAAAACCAATGCTATTGAAGTCAATGGTTACAGGTTTTCAGATTTCTTTAAAGGGGTGGTCTAGGGTGTATTTTAAGGGTGGTCTAGGGTGGCTTGGTTGTGTTTATGAGATGCAAAGTAAAGTGCTCTTATACTTCATTTTTAGAAAATCATGAAAACGACTGTCATATTTCCTAGTTTCTCTGAAAGGCCCGCCCTCAAGAGGCTCTGATTGGTCAGCTAACATAATGTGCTGTGATTTGCAGATCGGCTCACGTTACCAGGAAAAGCGTCACGCCCCTACAAGCATGCGCTTCTGCGCTGTGTAAACACTGTCGGTCAGAGTATGAAATATCAGACAGAAAATTAAAAGGACACAGCTGAACCTCACGCCTGTTCTCTAAAATAAAATCTGACAAGTGTCTTTCACATATATATTCGAAATAAGCATGTGTAAGTAATATGACACGTTCACATATCTTTTGCAAGTTTGTCATTTAAGATGTATAACGCAGGGAAAGTGGCCGCATGGAGAGACACTGCACCCGCTGGTGAAGAATGTGGGTGTTTACAGCAGTTTGACGGATAAATATAAATTTGTAGCTAAATTGTTAATGGTGCCAAACAGCATTTCCCGTTGTTTACATCCTTGTTTACGTCCTCGCTACAACATACTGTTAATGCTAGAAATTGTGCATGTAATAGATCAATTTTAACAAGTAAAAATACTTACAGATTGTGGCTCACAATCCACAGTGTCATCTATTATGGTTGGAGGAGTTTTAGCTGAATCCAGCACTGAACTGGGAGATTCTGGAAGCTGTCCTCTGTCAAATGCTAGAGCTATATATTTTTTATAAGTCTCTGGAACAGAATTAAAATTAAACTGTAAGCACTTCTCTCTTTGTGTCGTGTCCTTTGGAAGCCCAAATACAGAAACAGAACAAGCTCTGTGGAAATATCAGCATTTGGATGACATTTTAGCTTTCTACATTACAGCGCCTCTGGCCATGTCCCTTTGCTGCGCGGGGTGTATGCGCGTGGTGAATGCGCGAAACCTGAAGCGTTTGTGATCTCATTAGCCCGGATGTATTTTTTGGTAGTCCCCAAACTTCGTTCTCTGTAGGCTTTGCTAAGCTAACTCTGTAAAAGCCAATGTCTCTCTTTGCATTGAACTTTGAGCGTCTTACATTCAGAGATGTTGTTTATATTCACACTTCAACATTACACATCAACTAAAGTTTAAAATATGATATCGTAGTGGACAACCCCTTTAAAATATCTATCTTTATATTCAAATATTAATATAAGTTGAACACAAAAGAAGATATTTTGAAGAAAGCTGAAAACCTGTAACCATTGACTTCCAACGCAGGAAAAACAAATGCTATAGAAGTCAATGGTTACAGGTTTTCAGCTTTCTTCAAAATATCTTCTGTTGAACACAAAATTGTCATTATTACTATCATTACTATTGTTTTTATCATTCCCAACCACTGATTGGTTTTGTTATTTGTGTTTAGCAGAAGAAAGAAACTCAAAGTGAAGGGTGAGTGAATGATGATAGCATTTTCATTTTTGGAAGAACTATCTCTTTAAGTATATAAAAAAGATGCAACAAACATCTCTGAGGGTGGGTTAAATATGCTTGACAATTTCAGAACTTACATAAGAAAAACATCTGATGGAAACTGGCACAAACATGGTAGGTGGTAGTGGAGTCATACAGGTTAAACTAATCAAGTCTGTAAAAATGACATGAAATCAGATCAGACAACCAAATCAGATCAGATAAGCAATTGCTTTACAAAGGAAAAATTAAATCCAATCACCTAGGATTTGTCTTCAATCCCCATGATCTCACTGCATGGTTTATTTAACTTCAAAATGCATTGCATTACTGTATATACTCTGCTTTGAACATTAAATATAAACATATGCTCATAATATTGACCTTATTCTTCACTTACGAGCGGGCGCAGCCATTGGGATCTTTTTGGCTTGAGTCTTCCGGTCTCATTCACTTCCATTCATTTTTTGATGTTAAAAACATCTGGTTATGCTGCTTGGTGTTGCAAACTGATATTTTCTTATTATATTATTCTACTTTCTCTATATAGTCATGAACACACTTCCTTGTAGAGCAAGTAGTTTGACCATTTACTGCTGTTTATTTTTCTGAGTCATTTCTCCCATAGGCGACTAAATCGGAAGATCAAAAACAAGCGCAAAAAACAAGCGCACCTCCATTGCAGAATAAAGTCAATACAATTGCATTGCTGTTCAAAAGTATGGAGTTGGCATGATTTGTTTTTTTAAATCTCTTGTGCTCTCCAAAGTTGCATTTATTTAAACAGAAATATTGTAATTTGATGATATAATATTACTATTAAAAATCATTGTTTTCTATTTTAATATATTTAAATATGTAATATTCAATGATCATTAAACACCATCATTACTCCAGTCTTCAATATCACATGATCCTTCAGAAATAATCTAGCATGCTGATGAAAGAAGAAAAGTATTATTTGAAATAACTACTATGGTAGTGTTGAAAACAGCTGTGATGCATTTTATGGGCAAGGGGTTTGATAAGCTAAAAATATTGAAGTATTTGGCAGGCACTTTTATTCTATGTGACCGACACTACACTTAAATCATGACCTTGTATTGACAGTGTTGCGCTGTACTATCTGAGATGGTAAAAAAGAAACATTCTGAGGTGATATTAACACCATTTCACATATTTCCTAACATCGTTTTTTGCTCACATTTGGTGCATGTCGAATGTTCATTTCAAGGCCCTGAGTGCAAGTTAGGGGATTTTCCACTGCATATACTGTAGGTCAAAGGTCTCGGGCTGTTGTGGAGCAGGAGATAGTTATGACAGACTGAATGGAAAGCTGAATGACAGGCTCCAGGTTTTCTTTCTGGAGTTTTCTGATAAACGGGGATTACAGAAGCAGTTTGTGACTGACAGACAGACAGCAGCCAACTTCATCTCAAACCTTTCCTTCTGTCCACACAACAACTGCTGGGTAAAGCCTGGATGTGGAGAAGTGTTTCCGCTGTGTACCATATACCCAGTAACAAACTGCCATTAAATGTGTAAGGAATGTAAATATGGCATTTTGCTGTAATCGATTCACAGTAAGTTACTGGCGAACTGCTGCCATTATGTTACTGTAGATTCTACAGGAAATTGTTAACAGTGTGTGCAATATTTTCTGTTATACTACAGGGCTGCTGAATGCTTGATTCTGATTGGCTGACGAAGGTGTGAAAATATTTTCAAATAAAAACATGGTTAAAGTGGTTCAGGGAGGTCCCTGAAAACCTGGCAAAAATCAGACGAGGTCTTTTCTTTTTCCTGGATTGCTTTTGAAAATTGTTGGTTGGGTTTAGGGAAGTGGGTGGGCAGGTCAATCAATAAAATTGGTTGGGTTTAGGGAAGGAGGAGGGTGGGTCAGTCGATCGGTCAGTCAGATGTTCAGTCAGTCAACAGCGGCCTCTGGTGGGTTAACGCGAGAACGGCAGGCGCGAATGGCACTCGCAAGAGAAATTTGAGATCTCAAAAAGCATACACAGCGGCCTCTCATGGATTCGAGAAAACAAAAACTGCAAAAAAAAAACATACCTCCCATTTTGCAACTTCAAGATAAACCTAATATTTTTCAAAAACAAAATCTTTAATGAAACCGTTTTGAAAATAAATTGTGATTTCAGTAATTAAAAACCTACATTTTGTGTCTGTCACTAGGTTATGGTCAACTCTGTTACATCACTTAGAAAAAGACATACAAATCGATAAAGCGCTGATAGAAAAAGCATGTGACTTGCTTCCAGTGATGACACTTCCTCTGGCGGGAAACACTGAAAGGCATTGAAGCACATCATTATTCTTTCCGCATTCATTTGTAAACATTTTTTAGATAGTAGACTAATAGTAGATTAATTATATGTCAGCTTTCTATTATTGTGATATTTCACCTTTTGAAATCTATAATAAGATTAAAATACATCAAATTGTGTTTAGACATGCTATGTGGTGTCTGGTTTGTGGTTAGCATCTTGAGCTTAAGCACAAAATGGTGGAAAATGTCAAGTCTGTTATTGTCAACTCTGTTAGTGGTTTAAAAATTTTAACAATAATGCTGTGTTCACACCAAATGCGGAGCACCACGTCACTTGCTCCAGTTTACTCATGGGATGTTTTTCCATCACGTGAATTTTCCACTTGAGTTGAATTGTTTGAACTTGTGCGGTAGACATGAATGAAGCGAACTAAACACACTGCACATTACGCATCATTCACTCCATCTGGCGGAAATTTGCCTCTGTTCACGCATTTGCTATGA
Source organism: Danio choprae (assembly GCA_903798125.1). NCBI lineage: Eukaryota > Metazoa > Chordata > Actinopteri > Cypriniformes > Danionidae > Danio > Danio choprae. The sequence continues at coordinate 2,000,027 of CAIGQW010003411.1, read as the reverse complement.
CTTTAAATGTAATCTACTCACATGGACAAATACTTAATTGCGCTTTTGGTGTGAGCCAGACATAACAATCACATTTAAGCATTTTGCATTAATAATAGATTCAGAATACTGTAAACAACACACTTATTCTAATTAGAGTTTAAGGAAAATTAATGGAAAAAGCATGAAATGTCTCTAAGTTAACAGAACATCTAATGTAATATGTACATGTATATATGGTTTCTTACTTGAGGTTAGCATCTTGAGCTAAAGCACAAAATGGTGGAAAATGTAAAATCTATTATTGTCAACTCTGTAAGTGGTTTAAAAAGTTTAACAATAATGCTGTGTTCACACCAAACGCAGAGTACCACGTCACTTGCTCTAGTTTACTCATAGGATGTTTTTCACCACATGTGATTTGTCTACTTGAGTTGAATTTTTTTAACTTAAACTCAAAATGTTTGCATTGACTTTGTAAGTAATCTACACAAGAATACTTAATTTCACTTTTCATACACTCTCAGAAATAAAGGTACAAAATCTGTCACTGTGGCGG
>CAIGQW010003411.1:1950605-1965427 GCA_903798125.1 Danio choprae | reverse complement strand
TGGTTGATTTTTGTTGATTGGTTGGTTTTAGTTGGTTTGTTGGTTGGATTGTTTGGTTTTGTTTGGGCTTGTTTGTTTGTTGGTTGGTTTGGTTGGTTTTATGTTCAATCTACATAAATATGTAAAAACAATTAGGTTGGCTTGATCAATTTGTGTTGGGAGTTGTGTGGATTTTTTTTAAATGGCACACATTACACTAAGAAACTAGAAAGTAAATTATAAACATGTACTTTTAAGCGCATTAGATGCATCAGCGATGATTATGATAACCCTTAGAAATGCACAAAATTAATTAGCATTTATTAATTGACCAGATGCTTTCATCCAAAAGCAAATTTAAAATGAGGATGAAAAACACTGCCGAAAAGTCAAACACAAGGAATGTGACAGAAAAAAGAGGGCATCTGAATTTGTGTAGGCAAGATTAGTTTTACTGAATGTTTTAGTTTTGCATTTTAATATTGATGAATTTGCCCTGGAAAACATAATAAGGGTGATTTTAACTATTCCTTTTAACCTTGGGTTGGTTGTCAGCATTTAGCGTCAATCTGTTTTATGTAAGAACAAAAACATATTTGGAATAAAAGTTCAAGGCTAAAAATATTGTAAAAGTGTAATCCATCTGGAGTGCTGTGCCATTTTATTTTTTATAAACAAAAGAATCATTTTTAACATAATATACAGAGGACACATTATATTTAAACACCAAAAATACTGTCAGACATAGTTGGAATAACAATTATTTGATGAAATGTTAAAAAATATTAAAGTTTCACACACATGGTGCATTTTAAATATTTATACTTTGCCATGATCCTACAAATGGCTACCATTTAATACAAGCAATATTAAGCAATACTTTTTTTTTCTTGTGAAATAAAATTTTATTCAGGATTACAACATGTTAAATGGACATAAATTACACTTAATAATCCTAAGTAAATGACAGACATAAAAATAAGCATTTAATAGTAGTTTTCTGATGCTCCCTGCCATGCATGCTTAGCTTGTAAGTGCTTCCAGCTATATTTACGAAAGCCTTGTGTTTATTTGCCAACAGGTAAGTGTTGGGTGGGTGCAGAATCCCCTCAATGACCTCCCTTAAACTCTCTGTCCATAAACTGTCGTTATTATTCTGAAAATTGCAGTTATCGAAACCTTACTACTACTCTTCTCAAGCTACTGGGTCTGCAATGCCTAGCAACTCTGTCTTTGTGGGCATAAACACACAAAGAAAGCATTAAAATAACACATCAGGTGATAAAAACATTCATCTACCTGAACTATAAATAGGATGTTAAAATGGTCATCTGCACATTGACACTGTAACACCGTGTCCTTATGTTAAAAGGAGGTTTTTTCCTAACCATCTGCAATGGCGATGCAAGTTCTATTTCAGAAATGCTTTCTATTTCTGCGACGTCAGAACAACAGCATAAACTACAATGACAATGATCACCTCAGGTACTGATTATGTCCTTTATTCAGTGTTAAATGCTCCCAATGTGAGTTTCAATATCATTTTACGTGACATTTATTGCCATACTACTGAAAGCAGCAGCAGATAGTTCACCTCATTAATTCATTCATTTTCTTTTCGGCTTAGTCCCTTTATTAATCTGGGGTCGCCACAGCGGAATGAACCGCCAACTTATCCAGCATATGTTTTACGCAGCGGATGCCCTTCCTAGTTCACCTCAGATCTTGAAAATAAAATAACTAATAAAAAAAACATTCATCTACCTGAACTATAAATAGGATGTTAAAATGGTCATCTGCACATTGACACTGTAACAACGTGTCCTAACAACAAGCGACGTCGTGACATGCGATAAAAGCTATCTTTTCATTATCTCCTTATGTTAAAAGGAGGTTTTTTCCTAACCATCTGCAATGGCGATGCAAGTTCTATTTCAGAAATGCTTTCTATTTCTGCGACGTCAGAACAACAGCATAAACTACAATGATCACCTCAGGTACTGATTATGTGCTTTATTCAATGTTAAATGCTTCCAATGTGAGTGTCAATATCCTTTTACGTGACATTTATTGCCATACTACTGAAAGCAGCAGCAGATAGTTCACCTCAGATCTTGAAAATAAAATAACTAGCAGACGGTTTGAAAATGAAAGTCAGAACTGTGCGATCCAACAACATCAGTCACTCGGTAGCCTATTAATAATGTTGAAGAGGTTTAATATGTATTAATTAGATTAAAAGCCTTTTTCAGTGGCTGGTATTTAAATTTGGTGCAGACAGACAAATTGCTTGTGACTGGAATCTTGTCGCGTCATGTGTTGTTAGGATACTGTGTAACTGGATAAGACTGTGGTGTAAAGTGTCAAATATTAAGGCTTGACCAGTAAATGCATCAGCAAAAACTGGGGAGTTGAAATTTCGATGTTAAATCTTTCTGAGTTAATTTCAACTCTCAAAATGTAATTTTAACAGATATAATGTAGAATCGTGTCAAGTGTTGGAGTCATTTAAAAGAGTTGATTATCAGAGTTGCTTTAACTCCTATGAGGAGTTATGATGATACTCCGCCCGAGCACTCAGCCCCCCCCACACATTTCAAGTTAGTCTGTCTCTGAGAGACATCGTTAACAGCATGGTGTAGTTTTTGGCGGTAAGTACATTTTAAGCTATTATATTTATTCAATTATGATATATGTATAACAGTTGTTTTAACACTTTTTGGGAGTCAAAAAAAACAACTCTACCTTTAGTGTTATATTTTTATGTATTTGTATAATGTTAATTTAACTCCAGAAAGTGTGGAGCTACATAAACTCATAAAAAGTGTTGAAATCAACTCTGTGAGAGTTAATTCAACACTCGTCTTTTTGCTGTGACTAAATAATACAACTAAAGATGCGTTTGTTTTGTTCTTTTATCATTTCACTGCATGACGTGTTGTCTTGTAACTTTGGTTACTACATTATGAAAGGGTAAGACTATCAATTACTTAAGAGAAATAAATATATATATGATTTTAGAAAGCTTTTTGAACTTATTGCACTGAATGACCTCTAACAAACTGCATATTAGACTTACTTGAGCTATACATTTTTGTTTAGTTTTTTGTATTGTATTTGACCTTTTTGACTGTGTTTATGAAAACAGCATACATTTTGTGAAAAGGTTCTTTTACAGAGCAAATACTCTTGAGCACTGTGGAGGAACTGAGTTAGGGGACAGCGGGGATGAAGGTAACGTGGGACGAAAGTAACAAAGCGAGTTTCTCAAAGCCCTGACAACATTTGCTTTCCAGGCTATCACAGCACATTCAGCATGCAACCCTTGATGGAGCTGCCAAATATCAGCTGATTTCACAGCCGTGTCCCGTGGTTAGGTCCATATTTCAGTTTTTAAGAGCCGAAAGTAAATTATTGTATCGGTTCTTTTTTCCATATTACAAGTTGTGTTTCTCTTTTCAAGTGTCACAGTAATGATCAATCTAAAGGTTATTTAGTGCAGTAACACATCCTTGAGTTTGCAATCTCTGAGTTTTTCAGTTTAAAAGTAAATCAGGTTCAAATGGCAAGAGTTCCTGTGGGGATGAAAGTAACACTGTTATTTATGTCGCACTGATAATAGCCATGGCTTATTTTTCACTTCCACATTAGAGTTGGATTGTTTTGATTAATATGTTTTATAAAATTAATGCATATGGCCAATAATAATAAAAATATATATTCAAAAATTGTAGAAATTTGTGACATTTTGCATTGTTGGATTGTTTTTGAAACATTTGATGGAAGTGAAAGTGCCATTTTCATTTAAAGGACAAAATATGTCTGCAGTGAACATTAACAAGGTCATAGTCAGATATATTTAAAATAAACAAGATTCAGCCAGTATATCTAGCAAATATTGTTGTGTTACTTTTGACCCACCCGTGTGTTACTTTCGTCTCTGCTGACGGAGCCAAAAGTAACAATGTGCAACTTTTGTTTAAAGTGAAGTTATATTGGAGTTGTTCTACATTTGTTCAAAATAACACCTGATATTGATAGACCACTGTTGTGAGTTAGTAACCACAGCAAAAATATATTTCTGTCTAAAACAATCTCTTTTAAAATTATTATCATTTATTCATTCATTCATTCATTTTCATTTCGGCTTAGTCCTTTTATTAATCTGGGGTCGCCACAGCGGAATGAACCGCCAACTTATCCAGCATATGTTTTACGCAGCGGAAGCCCTTCCAGCTGCAACCCATCTCTGGGAAACATCCACACACCCATACACTACGGACAATTTAGCTTACCCAATTCACCTATACCGCATGTCTTTGGACTGTGGGGGAAACCGGAGCACCCGGAGGAAACCCACGCCAACACAGGGAGAACATGCAAACTCCACACAGAAACGCCAACTGACCCAGCCGAGGCTCGAACCAGCGACCTTCTTGCTGTGAGGCGAATGTGCTATCCACTGCGCCACCGTGAGGCCCTATTATCATTTAGTTTTTATGAAATTTTTTTTACCTTTCATCCCCTCTGTCCCCTACTATTACGTAATTATAAATGTGTGTTATATCAGAGTTTGTTTGTTTGCATAAAATATGCCTCAAAATGAATGTACTTCCTAATTAGTTACTAGACCCCCTGCAATAATACAAAAAAAATAGTGCTTAGTATATGGAATTTTCATTCATTTATTCCCTTTATTAATTAGGAGTCGCCACAGCGGAATGAACCGAACGAAACGATGTTTTACACAGCGGATGCCCTTCCGGCTGCAACCCATCACTGGGAAACCCATACACTCTCAATCACACACATACACTACGGACAATTTAGCTTACCCAATTCACCTATAACGCATGTGTTTGGACTGTGGGAGGAAACCCACACCAACACGGGGAGAACATGCAAAAACTCCCCACAGAAATGCCAGCTGATCCAGCCCGAGGCTCGAACCAGCGACCTTCTTGCTGTGAGGCGACATCGATACCCACTGCACCACCACACCGCCTATATGGAATTTTATATGATTAAAATACTCAAAATGAACTCTTTTTTTTTTTTTTTTTTTTTGGTTGATCAAAACACATTAACTGTAATTTTTAAATTGAAGCATGGACCATTACACACAGATTTACAACATTACTTAACCCACATTTTGACATTTTATTCCCAGAAAAGTTTTTTGAAACATGACTTGCATTTAAAACATTTTCTTTGTCTATTAAATCTCTTTTGTAATTGCTGTAAATCAAATTTCCCATTTTTGCGTAATGTACAAGTTTTGTTATATTTAGCCATAATCAGAGCTACTAATCTGACTAATCTGAGTTTTCAGCAATTAGCGATACTGTAGAGTGTGTTTGTGTGTGTGTGTGTGTGTGTGTGTGTGTGTGTGTGTGTGTGTGATGTGACATGCCACTGTAAGTCGTTAGTTAGTTTTTTTATCTGTGTGTTGGTAATGGAATCCAGGGAACAGCAAAGAGATTGTTCTGTCACTTCAGTCTCTGACACATGAGTAAAGCTGTACAGTATCACACACACACACACACACACACACAAACACACACAAACACACACAAACACACACAAACACACACACACACACACACACACACACACACACACACACACACACACACACACACACACACAAACCAATAGCAAGAGAGAAGGGGACATGATGGGGGTTTGTTGGGAGATTTTTGTCAGCGACACACACTTTCACAATGATGGATCATTGCTTCGTCAGAGGTTTGCACAGAAGGGTAATGGTTCAGATATACACACATGAATCAATTTGCAGGCCTCATTTATATAGACATTTACGGCATAACAAACACATACCCAAGTTAAACAAATACGCAAGTATCACAATATGCATTGTTTGTTCTACTAACATGTTCAGGCGTGCTATTACTCTTATGATGTGCAATAAAAACCTATGGGTTATGTCTGATGGGTCATAAAAAAGGCTGTTTTTGATGTAATTTATTATTGAATTTTAATATTTAACAATTATATATTTATTTTTTAGAGCTGAAGCATTTCAAAATCTATGCGTGATGATGCGTGAGTTGACTACATGCATCACCATAGGAGTTCTTGTGGATTTCGAGTACATGGAGGGAAGCCTCGTCTACATTCCTGCCACTGAGGGTAGGATTGTCCAAATTACATGGACAGAGGAACATTTGAAATGAAAAGGCTTTTGTCTGTGTCCATGTTAAACTGTGGTCACACTGCATTTTTCTCACCATTGACTTCCATTCATATGCATGTGAATGCTGCAGAGCGGAAACGCAAGCTTTATCAGTGTCGCATCGTCTTGTTTTATCCCGCTCCTTTTTGCAATGCCAAAAGACAGAATTGTTCATGTTCAAATTGTTTAAAGTCCACATAAACCAGAAGCTGCGGCCGGTTTTTTTTTCATATTGTGATGCAGTTCCCAGTCTTAAATGAGAAAACAGTGGGTGTGGCTTGTTTTTTCTACTGTGAGCTGATTGGATGTAGTAAAGTAGGAATTTCATTCAGAAAGATCTGGAAAAGGGTTTGTCAAAGTACTGTAAAAATATGAATTATTGTTATATAGTGTCATAAAAAATGCTGCTATATTGATATGCATATCGCACTTGCGGCCGGCTGTGTATCCTATCTATGTCACGATACCAGACAGAGAGGATCCAAAAGCGAGTAAGAATATTTATTACATGAACAGAAAATATACGTATTAAAGGATACAAAATGGCTGGAAGCCGGAGACAACGAAAATAGCAAAAGTCCAAAAACAAAGAGTGCCAACTGGCCAAATGAAGTCGTCATCTGATGAACAGACTGCAGAGAACCCTGAGAGACAAACAGACAGGAACAAGAACAAACAACGGACTGATAACCAGCAGTAACCACCGACTGAGTATATAGCCAGTGAAACAGGGATCAGCTGGAGGACGCTGATAAAGTCAGCTGATTCGAGAGCACCCTGTTAGTAGAAAAGGTAAACAAACACACACCCTTGCACACGACAACACACATGGCATGACACATAACATACAGAAAGAACACACAGACCCATAAACCATGACAATCTAGACTTTACCGGTTTTGGGAGAGTTATTACAACCTGACAGACTCCTCCTCCTCCTCATAATTTCTGTTTGTTGTCAAAACTGACAGCTGGAGGGGCGTGGTTAAGTATGTTAGCCACGCCCAATACCTCAGACAGATGTAATCTGACAATTTAACTGAAAACAAACAGGAAGTCCATTTTCAGATTTCAATTTTAGATTACTTTTTTTTCTTAATGACATGCACAGATGAATTGTTCAGCACAAAACTAGCAAGGTGAGCTAACAAAATCGATATGGTTAGTTTTGATTTCATTTGTACTTTAAGCGTTAAAGTGTTAAAGCAATGATCAATTGAGTCAATGATGAGTCAGGTTTCTTTCCTAACATAAAGCAAATCGTTCTAAAGAAGAAATCCCAAATGTGAATTAGGTGCATTTCATTCAAGTTGTTAGAGTGGATGACTGTAGTATTGGTAACCTAGCAACCAAAAGTAAACAAGGCAAGCATAGTAAAGACAGGTCTGCAGTTAGTAACATTGGACCCTTTTCACAAGACATGTTTAACAGTAATCAGCATCTTAAATCCTTGAAAGTTTTTAATATTTAGATCAGAGATGCCCAAACTTGGGCCCGCGGGCCAAAATTGGCCCATGGTAACCTTTGATTTGGCCCGCCATCCCTTCTGAGAAGAGAGGGAGAATGATTGGGATGGCTTAGAGATTGGCTTTTCAAATTTAACGTAACCTAAGCTACAAAAAAATAGAACTGAAATGAAACGTTTCAATTTAAATCAGGAGTGTCAAACATATGGCCCGCGGGCCGGATCAGGCCCGCAAATGGGTTTAATCCTGCTCCCAAGATGATTCTGTAAAGTATAAAAACGAGCTGCAATTTTTCAATAAAAGAAACTGCTGTTACAATTGTGTCCACTGAATGGCGCAATAGCAAACTGTTAATTTCATCCAGTCCAGAAGCCTGAATCAGCATCAGTTTGACAGCCTTCTCAGACAGAATGACCACATCTATGCCCTGCCGTACCACATTGAGGTGATCTCACAAGGAAGCGTAACTATTTTACGTTTTGTCAGTTTAGTGGCTAATTCAGTCGAGTTCAGTCGTATGAAAATGTACGATATGAAAAAGGAGGCGTGGCACCCAACCACGCCCCTAAACCCAACCACACCCCTAAACCCAACCATCATTGGTGGATAAGCAAATCTTACTAAATTGTACGAATGAGATCGTACGAATTCATATGAATTAGCCACTAATAAAAAAGTTACGAATTGCCGTGAGATCGTGTTGTCCTCAGGCTCCAGCTTTATGTTGATCGTATTAAAACAAAGAAAACAATCTAAAGTTGTTGTTTTTAAGTTATATCATGATTTTACCGGTCCCGCCCACTTGGGAATAGATTTTCCTCTATGTGGCCCCTGAGCTGAAATGAGTTAAATGCTGTCAATTAATCAGACTAATTTTTACATACCGTCACCCGACGGATAGAGGACTTTGGTGAGCAAATCAAGTCAAAGGCAGATTCTGCCTGACTAGTGTATTCAGTATTGAACTCCACTGCCTTATAAATGTGTTTGTTTATATTTTTATTGCAGTAGTTATAATAAGTTTTACCGCATTAGGTAATATGATTCAAAATTATAGGCTCATTCTGAAAACAATTCTGGAGATTGGGAATTATGTAGCCAGAGCTACGTATGGCTGCATTTTGTCTTTAAAACGAACGCTACAGTGCGGTATACCGACGTTCGCGCTTACCAGCTGACCGCTTACCTCCATGTGGACGGCGTTGTTAGGAGTTTGCCCAGTGGCCTGTTGCGTACTTCTGATGTGGAGCGGAGTTGACCGTGTAAATAACAGGGTGAGAATGTGGTAAAATCTGAAAACGTGGTAAAAATCAGGCTGCTGTGAGGGCTTTTCTTTTTCTGGATTGCTTTTGTAAACTGTCCGTAGAGTTTCGGGAAGTGGGTGGGCGCTGGTCAATCGGTGCTTTTGAAAACAGTATTGGTTGGTTTTAGAGAAGGAGGAGGGTGGGTCAGTCGATCGGTCAGTCAGTCAGTCAGTCTGTTGACAGCGGCCTCTGGTGGATGTACGTGAGAAAAGCAGACGCGAATGGCTCTCGCGAGAGAAATTTGAGATCTCAAAAAGCGTACACAGCGGCCTCTGGTGGATTCGCAAAAAGTGCAAAGAAATGTAGCTCCTGGGACGTATTAGGCGCTCTCCAGAAATGTATATAGCGGTACGTTTCAGTAAGAGCCTGAGTTGAATGTTTTCAATTTATTTTTAAATATGATTAAATAAATTAGGAAATTACGCATGGCAGATTTAATGTAAAATAGTTTGGTATATTTATCTGCGGCCCACGGCTATCAATGATATTTGGTTTTTGGCCCTTCATGCAAAAAAGTTTGGGCACCCCCGATTTAGATCTTATTTTAAAAGTATAAACATTTATATATACTAATGTGGCCTCACAGTGGCCTCACAGGGTAGCACGATCGCCTCACAGCAAGAAGGTCGCTGGTTCGAGCCTCGGCTGGGTCAGTTGGCATTTCTGTGTGGAGTTTGCATGTTCTCCCCGTGTTGGCGTGGGTTTCCTCCGGGTGCTCCGGTTTCCCCCACAAGTCAAAAGACATGCGGTATAGGTGAATTGGGTAAGCTAAAATTGTCCGTAGTGTATGTGTGTGTGTGTGGATGTTTCCCAGTGATGGGTTGCAGCTGGAAGGGCATCCGCTGAGTAAAACATATGCTGAATAAGTTGGCGGTTCATTCCGCTGTGGCGACCCCAGATTAATAAAGAGACTAAGCCGAAAAGAAAATGAATGAATGAATATACTAATGTATGTATTATATCATCGTCATCAAATTACAAAAAACTAATTACCGCTTGTGCGAGGCGTTTGAAACGCCTGGTTGTTCTCTCTTCTGGCTGCCGTTATCAGTCTTGCACTATTTGTTTCCTTTTTCTGAAAGTCTTGATAACATCATGAAGTCTTTTTGGTATTTGGTAAAAAAAGGATTTGTTCCCCTCTCCCATTTACTGCGCTCTAAGTGAACCCAACAATGACGACTAAATCCCGGAAATGTGAAAAGGGTCCATTGGGTAAGTTATTCTGCAAAGGCTCATGACTCCTCAGAAAGCTTGTCTTCTCTACTCGATCCTTGTGGTACAATTAGAGAACTGAGATGTCCTAAAAGATGCCTGACCACAATCCGTGAGAAAACGAAAAGAGAAGCACCCTCTTCCAAAGCCTTCTTTCCTCCACTTTAAATGAAAAGATACAAATGGAGCCCATGATTATTCATTTTATTTTAAGTTAATATTCATTTCGTTTTTCATTGTACACAGCCAAGCATGTAACAAAGTTGTGTCCCCAGTTTATAATCATGGCAATATCACACTCCAATTTGAAAAGTGAAATTAAATAGAGAGAGAGCAGGGGTTTGGAGAAAGAAGATGTTCGAGAGCGTTCACAGACATTTAAGCACTGCTGTGTGGTCGTAGGTGGCACTGAACTACCTTTATCTGTCCACCAATCAGATGCCAGCAGCGGCAGGAGTCCCTGTGGGCTGAGAAGCTCTCTCTCTCTCTCTCTCTCTCTCTCTCTCTCTCTCTCTCTCTCTCAGTCATTTTTTTTTAATTAGCTTTATTGCCATGACTTGCACAGTATTGCCAACGCAATTAGGCAATACATAAATAGATAGATCTGTAAAATAATTAAGTAAGTATGTGCACGTATATTATTCATTCATTCATTCATTTTCTTTTCAGCTTAGTCTCTTTATTAATCTGGGGTTACCACAGCGGAATGAACCGCCAACTTATCAAGCATGTTTTATGCAGCGGATGCCCTTCCAGCTGCAACCCATCACTGGGAAACACCCATACACACTCATTCACACACACACACTCTACGGACAACTTAGCTTACCCAATTCACCTATACTGCATGTCTTTGGACTTGTGGGGGAAACCGGAGCACCCGGAGGAAACCCACGCCAACACGGGGAGAACATGCAAACTCCACACAGAAATGCCAACTGACCCAGCCGAGGCTCGAACCAGCGACCTTCTTGCTGTGAGGCGATTGTGCTACCCACTGCGCATATATTATATGCAAAATAAATAAATAAGTAAATAAAATTAATAATAACATTCATTCATTTTCCTTCGGTTTAGTCCCTTATTTATCAGGGGTCGCTACAGCGGAATGAACCGCCAACTTCTCCAGCATATGTTTTACACAGCGGATGCCCTTCCAGCTGCAACCCAGTACTGGGAAACACCCATACACACTTATTCACACACACACACACACACACACACACACTCATACACTACGGCCAATTTTGTTTACCCAATTCACCTATAGCGCAAGTCTTTGGACTGTGGGGGAAACCGGACCACCCAAAGGAAACCCACGCCAACATGGGGAGAGCATGCAAACTCGCACAGAAACGCCAACTGACCCAGCCGAGACTTGAACCAGCGACTTTCTTGCTGTGAGGCGACATTGCTAACCATTGAACCACCATGTCGCCCCATAGCACATACATAAAGTTAATATATATATAAACATAGTAAGCAGAAGTGAAAAAATAATAATAATAATAATAATAACAATAATAAATCTAAATAAACAGTTTATTTAACGATCAACATTTTAGAATAAAACAGTAATAAATAATAATAATAATCAGTATATTTACAATGATTCATTTATAACCATGCGTGATGTCACTGATGTTTTTATTTGGTCTCCTCCCTCTTTTTGTGATACTCTCTCTCTCTATCAGTCTCTTTCTCTCTCTCTCTCAGTCTCTCTATCAGATGAGTGTGTTAGTTTTCCTGCTAGTTCAGTGGCGGCGGCTGATTGATATTCCATAGTCGTTCATTCCCAACGCAGAAAACACTAAAGCTCTCCATGACACCAGTGCCCTCTCGGCTCGCCAGCAACACAAAGCAGAAAGACACCGGAAAAGACCCCCTGTCAGACAGACAGAGAGAGAAAGAGAGAGAGAGAGAGAAAGAGAGACAGAGAGAGAAAACCAGTCCAAAGAAAACAATCTTCTCCACTTTGGTCTGTTTTAAGAGAGCAGGGGACAGAAAAATCAATAACAGGAGCCACCAGGACATGCAGAGCGGAGGAAGATGAGAAAGGAGGAGGAGGAGGAGAGAAAGACGGGAGAAATTAAAATGTTCAAATTCACTCCAAACCGCATTATCATGGATGAACACCAGCAGAGTCGCCTGAACACAATTACAGTGCGACTGTTTGATGTACACCTGCTATTTACATGAAACAGTGAAGGTCATTTATATAGTGTTACAAAGACCATGATTTGTTGGTATGTTTTCTTACGTTATTCATTCATTCATTCATTTATTAATTCATTCATGTATTCATTCAAGCATTTATTTATTTAGTCATGCATTTATTTATTTATTTATTCATTCATTCATGCATTTATTTATTTATGCATTTATTTTTTCATTCATTCATTCAAGCATTTATTTTATTTATTTATTCGTGCATTTATTTATTCATGAATTTATTTATTTATCTATTGATTAATTTATTTATTCATTAATTCATGCATTTATTTATTCATGCATTTATTCATGCATTTATTTATTCATGCATTTATTTATTCATTCATTCATTTATTTATTTATTTATTCATTTATATATTGATTTATTCAATCATTTATTTATTTATTTAATTATGCATTTATTTATCTATCCATTTATTTTATTTATTCATTCATTTATGTATTCATTCATTCTTTCATTCATGTATTTATTCATTCATGCATTTATTTATTTATCTATTAATTTATTTATTCATTAATTCATGCATTTATTTATTCATGCATTTATTTATTCATTCATGCATTTATTTATGTTTTTTATTTTTTCATTCATTCATTCATGCATGCATTTATTTATCTATTTATTCATTCATGCATTTATTCATTTATTAATTCATTTATATATTGATTTATTCATGCATTTATCTATCCATTTATTTTATTTATTCATTCATTTATGTATTCATTCATTCTTTCATTCATGTATTTATTCATTCATGCATTTATTTATTTATTCATTTATTTATTCATTCATTCATGCATATATTTTATCTAATTTAATATGTATTTTAAACTCAAATTAAATTGAAAAGGCAGTCTATGATGATTAATTACATTAATTATTTACTAATTTATTAAACTAAACATTACAAGTATTACTGATGATAATAATTATTATTATTATTATTAAATTTGCACTACAATTGAATTTACTAATTTATTGTTTTTTAATTAAATCTACAAATATAGCTTATGTATAATTATTAAATTACATTGTTTCACTTGGCGATGCGGTGGCGCAGTGGGTAGCACAATCGCCTCACAGCAAGAAGGTCGCTGTTTCGAGCCTCGGTTGGGTCAGTTGGGATTTCTGTTTGGAGTATGCATGTTCTCCCCGAATGAATGAATGAATGAATGAATGAATGAATGAGTGTGAATGTGAGTGTATGGATGGTTCCCAGTGATGAAGGGCATCCGCTGCATAAAACATATGCCGAAATAGTTGGGGGTTGATTCCGCTGTGGAGACCTCTGATAATCAGAGATTAAGTCGAAGGAAAATGAATGAATAAAGAGCCATTATTTTTTTGTCTTCTTAGCATCACAGAAATAAATCATTTAAAATTTTATAATGTTTTAAAATATCCTTCAAATGCATTTTTTTAGGACCACAAACACACATTTGGTCATTTTCCACTTAATCCGGTCTCTCTGGATTCTGATTTAAGGGTGTTGAAGCACCAGACAAACAGAGACATCCCTGCTCAACATATTGACTGTGCGAAACAGCAGTGAAACGAGGAGGAGAAGAGCCTTTCACTGCATTCAATGAACACAAATCTGTCTTAATGAAGAGCAAATGTCACTCTCAGTCAACACCTCTTATTAACTGAGCAAATCTGCCACCACACATTAATGCTTTTGTTTTTACAATTTAAGCAAGTAAAGCAGATCAGAGCTGTGCTGAATAACACTGCCCTGACGCCTACTGCACACTACACACTGCACACTTCAATAGAAATTGGTATGTGCAACCGTATGCATTATACAACACTGAATGCTGAACACAATTGTGTGGCATGTTGTCAACTGCAGCTCATTGTAGTTAACAGTATTTAAAGGGGGCCTATTATGCAAAAATCACTTTAAACACACTTGTGTAGCAACAGTCAGTGAATATAATCAGATTCTAACGGTAAAAAATGTATTATTATTATAATCGCACTTGATAAAAACACTTTGATTGACATTCTCCCTTTGTACGTGTCATCGGAGGGGGAAAGCCCCGCCCATTAGTGACCATCTCTCCCTCATTAGCATAGGACATGAGTCTTGTTTTTGAATCTGCCACTATGCTGACACACAGGCGTCGATTCCTTTTCACACTAATGATATTTACACAACATATTATTGACGAATAATGGAATATTTTAAGCAGTTTCTTGCGCAACAAATGAATTTGTCCAGATGAGCTCCCCTCTTCATTATATTGTCCATCTGAGATTGAATCCCTTCTCTTATCTGCTTCAGCAAAACCCAGAACAGATGTGTCTTTAATTATTTAACCATGTTATTGGTTTATCTCTGAGCGGTTCATGAACAGACCCCAGCAGCACAAGGAAAGGTCAAGAGAGAGAGAGAGAGAGAGAGAGAGAGAGAGAGAGAGAGAGAGAGA